>VBVR01003266.1:0-18305 GCA_011638315.1 Tetramorium parvispinum
ATATTTACGTTGTGATGATGATCGAGATAGGAAACGAGAAAGAGAGAAAGATTGAGGAGAGATTTCCGAAATAGATCTATGGCGGTTTCGCGATATGAATTCTGCGACGTGTGCGATAGACTGGCACGATATCATCTGGCGAATTCTTCTTCGGTTGTTCGTCGCGCAATGGATCCGATTGATACCGATGTTTCTGGCCAGTACGAAAATTTTCGAACTTCTATCTAGAATACGTGTCGGTCCTGCCGAGTCGACAAGTCGGAGGGCATTTACACGTCTATCTGCACTGAGGAAGAAACGTGAAGAAGAAACGTTAATAACGAAGAAGTTTGAAGGTGTTTGATTACTTGACAAGTGCAAATTTGTTAAGAAATGCAGAAACATATTATAAAAAGAAATATAATCAATCATTTCTATTAAAAAAAAAATCAATTTTGTTTATGATGAATTTTTACTGAGAAAATGTATTAAATCAAATTCACGTCTGTGAAGTAAATTCTATTACTATCTTGATTTAGATTTTCGCAGAGGAATGGTGAATTCCAGAATCAAGGAATTCGTGAAAACCGTGGAAAAGCGAGTGAGCGTTCGCGATTTTCGGCGACACGGTGAATCAACGGGATCGGGTCTCAAAGGCTACTAATTTTTAATTAAAACTTCGTCGTCCTTGTCTATTATTCGAAAGACGGAGATTACCATCGAGCAGAATGGCGAATTCGGCATACGCGGACGCGATCGTACTGTATTAATGTCGTTGCGACCAAAGGAATGTCGGCCGCGGTTATGTCAATTTTTAATTAAAAACTTTGTGGTTACTGTCTGGAAATAAAAACGACGCCGAGATATATATATATATATATATAGATATATATATATATGTATATATGTAATAACGATGTTTTTATGGTATTAATATGAAAACACTATTAATCCTACTGCATAATCATTAAATCTGTTGTTATTATTTTATTATTAGTTAAATATTATTTTTAGATTTATTATTTATTTCGAAAAATTATTGTTACTTATACACGCATATATAGCTTTAAATATAAATTATTACCAATATATATGTATACTAAATTGTGTTGTATTTTATATCGTATATATGTAATTATATTAATATAATTAAGATCAATATCATTATTATAATTTTCTTTCCAGAATTTCTTTTTTTATTTTTCTCAAAATAATGTTTTTCTATATATGCATATATATACTTACATATACATATATACTTACATACATGTGCATGCGCGCATGTATGTATCTGTGACGCGTATATGTATATATAACTTTCAGTTATTTGAAAAAATTTAGATATCCATAAAAGATTTTTTTGATAGACTTTTTATAGACTTTTTTCACTTTGCAATTTATTTAAACTTCATATCTTGATTTTTAATATCAGAAAAAGTATTGTAATGGGCAGTATGAATATATGTATTGTGACTCGTTTAATTTCTGTCCAAAGAACGATCGAGAATGTTAATTAAGGTATTGGTTCGCGAGGTAGCCAGACATATCGGCCACCGTGAAATTGACAAAGTCGTGATTTAGAGTCCAACCGATCGAGGTTAACGATGAAGCTTAACGATTCAAGGAACGCGAAATTTCCTCAGTGGCGTTACTCAGGTATCGAACTGCGCTCGGTGATCCGGTTCCTCTTGCAGTTCGGCACCATTTAGCTTCGCGAGTAATGGTGTTCGATAATGGCTTTCCAACGTTCGAAGACAATGCTTGGATTTATCGTTTTTGCACGGCGCTGACGCTCGTGCAATTACGCGCTCGCGGTTTCTTGATGAATCCATAACTTATTCGTGTGCGCGTATCATTTTGTAGAGATGCTGCAACAACAAGTTTTGTTTTACGCGGACAACAGTTAAAAATATTAGAAATGATAAATAATCACAAATAATGCAACGGAAATCTCCCTTTAAAAGGCTACAAAAATCAAATATAATAAATCACAAAATTCCAAGCATAAATAATCTACAGAAAGATACACGAAGTCCTAGATTTCTAAAGAAATGCATTATCCTGTTCATCACTGAAGACGCAGATTGATACGGACGAATGCACACTGATAAGTAGAACGCGCGATGATCAGGCTTTCGCTAACGACTGACGGTGCATCGTGTTATATGCATACGTCGAGTGGAACAACACCACGGATTACGTTAGCGTACGTGTACGACGACGCAAGTAGTGGTAGTCAATTAGGAAGCGACAGTAGTACATGTCAATATCGTGCCGACAGTGGTAAAGCTCAAACATGTAGGCAGACGCGCGCGCGCGCACACGAGGATTACCGCACACCAGGTTAATTTTGGGGATGATAACGAAGGCTCGCGGACTATGATAGTCAATTAAAGTGCAGCAGACTATTACAATGGAGAGTTTGCGCTGTTATGCTGGCTGTAGCCGAACGACGGTAGTGGCTTCGCAGTAGTTAACTCTGCTCGTAGTTACGGGGACACGGATAAACACTTAAATGCTCATCGAGGCGATAATTGATAATTGCCTATTTGTCGTGCCGTGAATGACGCACGGCAACCGCTTTGCAAAAACATGCCCGAACGTCAAACTAGACGTGAAAAATAATCGCTAGTAAAATAGTGTGAATTAATTTTACACTTATTTGATAATGTAGTTGTGACTTTTTCAAAGGAGATACATCCTAAATTTTTTTTTATTATTATTACATTTCTAATCATACTACATTATATTGTATTATATTACATCATGTTATTACTGTATATGTATGTGTTCTGAATAAAAATGATTCTTTTTGACACAAAATTTATTCTTAAAAAATTGATTTTGTATTTTGTGACTCAATATATGGCGTTTGTTCTTATTGGTACTCGGATACAATTTTAATCAAGGTGACTATCGATCGCGTGAGGATTATCACTCCTAAACCACGCGAAATCGTGCGAGCATAAATCATTCACCGACGCGAGGACATAAATCTTTCCGCGTCAACAACGTGAATCCTTTCCATTCCGATAATCGAACGTTACCCGATCCAGCTCGTTGGGCCGTGACGACCTCATTAAAATTACTTTTCTTCCAGTCTAAGACAGTTTTATCGTGCGGAGAATTCGTAACGATTAATAGTCCTTAAACGTAGTAATTAATAATTCGTAAAGTTTTTGCAAAGAAACGGACAATTAATCAAGCAACGAATGCATTAAAAGTGATTAGTAAATTTCAGACTAATCACTTCCTCTTTAATTATATGAAATACGCGCGCATATTTCTCTGCGTTAAGTAGTTAAGTTAAGTTTTACAGTTATAAAAAAAAAGAGCAAGACATATTAAGCGAAGAGGAAAATATGTGAGCAAGAATATATGTACTATTAATAAAAGATTTCCTCGAAAAGAGGAGTTAAAATATGTTTTATAATATATATATATATATATATCATTTTTCGCGAAAAATTATTGTCATCCGTGACATGGGCTGGTTCTCGCGTATTACGGCCATGAACATTCACCAATTTAAATCCCTCTTCCAATGACGTAAAGCCTTCCTCAGAAGTGGATTATCCGCTCCCGAGCGTGTGTTGTACTCCCCCGTAGCGGCGGTTCCGGCTGTCGTCCGTAAATCAACGGATTCGTCGACACTCGCAAATTGGACACTCAACCGCAATATCGATACCTCGGAACCGCAGACGCGGGCATGCCTAAACCGCAAAATTGTCGAAGCTACCGTCCGTCCGGTCGGTCGTTTCGATGCATACGTGTGCACGCATCGTCGTAGATAACAAATCGACAGGCATTACTTAAGGCTGCCGCGTTAATTAATCACGAGCGACAGCTGCGTTCTTGAACGCTCTTGGTCGCCTTCAGTGAGAAGCGCGACCCTATACCTTTGTAACATTTCTCAGAGCAATGACAGTATCCATGGCAACAAGCTTCAATGCATTCTGTTTGGGTTTTATTTGAGAGTTTGTTGTCACGTCAATAATATAACTTTTAAATAATTTCAATTTGTACAAAACTATTCAAAGCTGAGAGTTCGCGGAAAATGCAAACAATTTTGAAGTTCTTAGAATTTAAAGGTGCTGCTTGTTAACGATGTGACATTTCGCAGTCGTAAGCTCCAAAAGAACACGGAATTTAGGAATTCGTATTCACGTCGCTATTCATTCAGTTGATAACGTAAGAGAACGGAAAAAAAATAAAACGAAATCTACGAAACGTTTTTACAGTTTTTCATTTTACGTATTGTATAATATTTTATTATTTTTGATGAAGCAATATCGCATTGTATGGATTAATCTCTCAATGGCTTTTCTGCTATTACTTTCAGAAATAGCCTCTTATAAAATAATGAATACGCAGGAATTTGTTCTGTGTGAATAATCGAAGCGATCGCGTGCCTGCACACCGGGCGCTATTTAATGAATCTAAATGCGGCTTTATTTCGTTCGTGCTCACGCCACCTTCGTCGGCTGTTAATTGAATATCAAATGCGCGGGATTCAATAAAAAGCACGATCGCCCACGGTATATTTGTCAGTCTGGATTTTAGGCTGGATGGACGAAGTGAAATAATTAATGCTGCATTTGAGATTTCTCATCAATTACACGCGAGCTTTGTCGCTTTAATTATCTACAGAATTACACAAAGCGCACGAAATGATGTCATGATTTTTCCTATTTTAATTAAGCTTTTGAAATATCTCATACATATATATAAAATTTTTTAGCTTTTCCAGGATTGTTTCGTATAATCCAATTAATTATTCAGTATTTCTCATTTAACTTTTGTCTTATGAGTGAAAATAAAATAAAATAGATATTGTCAAAAAATATAAACTAACTTTAAATTGTAGAATATAAAAAATTAATTAATTACATTAATTATTATAATTTTTGTGAACTTTTTCTTCTCTAGTTTTATCAAACATATTGTTCATTATATCGAAAATTTTTGTGGGTTTAATTTTTTAGGAATCAAATTTCAGAAATTTAAATTGGAACCTTTTAAGGTCTTAATTTAATATTAAATACACTTTATCAAATCATTACTTTAAAAGTTAGTTAAAATATTAAAAGCAAATATGGAAGTGTGAAATATATTAAAAAGTTATAAAAAATATCTTATAAAATGTTTCGTAAAATTTTCAAAGAAATTTGTTTCAAAATCGATTTCGGCCTTTACAAAAGTGAAAGAATAACCGATGGTTGTAAAGCACTCTATAGTCGGATATTTAAAAGCACTTCACGCTACCACTTATATTGTAAAAATTCATGTTACCGTTGGTACCAGTTGGTAGCGCGAAAAAAGCTGCGCGTAAATAGCGAACGAGAGGTAGAAAGCTTCGACGCGCAAGGAACGTCCGTGACGACGTTGAAAGGTGTTGCGATGTCCTTATTACTTGGCACGATGGCCCGACGAGTCTTTCCCGTCTAAAAGCCTTCTGTAAAGTTACTTCACTAGCGGATGCGCCACCTGTCGAGATGCACCACCGTTCAAAAAAAGAGAGCAAAGACGGCGGTCGTCTCTGTCGGCGCGTTTCTTGCGACGCTCATTAACACTCATGATTCATTAGGACTCTCAGGGTCGTTGACCCGATCTCCTTAAAGTACTGTCAAGTAGATTGAACTGCCGCATTATATTCTATTTAGTTTATAAAAAGGTAAATTAACCTTTTTCTCCATTTCTCAACTATAGATATCTACACTGTCTGTAACTCACTTAATTATCGCGATATTTAACATTGAAATAAATGTCAGTTTCCTGTGGCACTCTATGCAGCTTCATCAACCATTATTTCATAATTTTGTAGAATTCGAAGCTTAACAGAACATGAGGAAATATTATGTCATCCTTTGCGAATGAGAAAATGTATCGTACCTGCGGCATCGATTGCAACCATAAAAGTGGCCGTAAAGGCTCGGAGTAGATGAAAAACAGCGTACGCGCGTGTCATCATGCTTATAAACAAAACCATGACCAGGCAAACCGTGACCAGGAGAAAAGACATTGTCGTGCAACATTCTATTTCATTACGACGAGCATAAACACGCGAGAGGACGAGCGACCGACGAGACCGGACCGGTTTATGACGATGGAATGAAAAATTTATCGCCGACATGTAGGCAGGTGCGCCGGCTAAAGACGACAATGTAATGTCAATTTTTTTCATTCGTATGCGAGATACGTAATGTGATCATAAACTGAAACTTCACGTATAAAAAAAAATGGATCTATGTAATCTACATATTTATTGATGGATGCGATATTATGCAATCTGATCATGTAAAATCTATGTGGTTATATAGATATTATATGATCAGATGTAAAAGTGTACTATAATCTACACAGTTTTACGTGGATCAATATAGGGTATTGTGGATCCCACAGTCGGAAATGAGTTAAATTACAAACCAGAAAAATCAAAATATTCTAAACAAGGTATTCCGCACGCGATTATACTTAAACGCAAATGTGAAAAGAACGTATCGTTGTACTGTGGAACATTAACTATCAAGTTAATATTCCGGACTTTTATTACTTACGGGTCCTACCGTTTAAGCTCGGTTCCGCTTAAATACGTTCGTGTAGCTCGTAGTCGCCCTGTAAACCGCGAACCGTCGAGCAAGGGGTTGGCAGTTAGACGCTATCACGCGATACACGCTCGCCCAAGGAATCGCGCTGCTGGACGAATGAATTTGTCGTGGATGACAGGCGCAGCTACCGGGAATCGTAATAACGCGTTTTACGACACTCCCCCCGGGTACTCGAGGAGCGTAAAATGAGCTCCTTCGAAGATATTTGCAGTCCGAGCGAGACGGGCGGTTACTGCATCTCGGGATTTACGGCGCGATTCTGCTTGTTAAGTGTCAGAGTTTAAAACTTCGGTTATGCGTCGAATGGATTACGGGCACCGCTTCTTCTCTCTATCCCGGTTCTTTTTTTTTTCTTTTCCATTTTCTTTATAAGCAAGAATTCCGCCTAAGTTGCGCTTCTTCGTAAGATCGAAGAAGTGTACTTGTTTCGAAAGGTCGCGTTTTTTTTGAAAATCGCATTTATCGAACACGTTAATTAAAGTTTACATTAAGTTTATAATATGTATAAAAATATTCTTTTTAAATATACAGTAATATTTTATAAAATAAAGAAAAAGAAGAAGGAGAGAGAGAGCGCTATATATAATTTTTATATTAATTTAAAAAGTAGATTAGGCTTGTTTTTATACTTTTAAAATAAATATTGTTGGAAGGGTTAGGGACTGATTTATTATGCTAACCCAGTTTCGAAAGAAATCAATATTTCTCTTCAGAGAAGACAAACAATTTCGTTCGCGTTAAGTTGTTAAATTTTAAATTTGCTAGTGCAATTATTATAGGTTCTATTCCGAATAATGACATTTTGCAGTAACCAGAAATAAAACACCCTCATGTTTGACTAATATATAGCGAATATACGAAAAGTTCAGACGCGAGAGAAGACATCGACATTTGGACTCTTCTGGGACGCTGAATTTATGAATCCTACGAAATGTAATCTTAAAGTCTTCACGTCACTTCTTTTTAACTTTCATCTTCTGATGAGTTCTAAACTTCATCTCCGGCTTTATTTCTATGACACCTGCCTTACGACTTCTTTTCTTTACAATTTCTTTCTTTTACCAGTAACCGCAACTGTTTTTGAAAACCGTAAATTTCGCTGCACCGTAAAGTATTATATTTGACGCCGCGATAATCCTTGTTTATACTCCTTGAAGAATCACCGTTTAAACAGACTTCGAAGGATGGAACTTAACTTAACTTATTGGGATATTTCTGAACATCTCATCTATTCTACTTCAATTCGAAGCTAAAGCTGTTTTGAATATACATCAAAGTCACTATAGAAGCGATTTTTTACTTTTGGTATCTCATAAATAACTGTCGGAAATTTATTAGGAAAAGATAGGAGGAAGAATCGAAACTTGGACTACAAATGAAGGTTTCGTAAATATTCATAGGTCTTTTCAGGGAATTCCGTGACGGTTTTCCAGTAGCTGGCGCACCTTAACCACGATAATTAAGGCAATTAACATGCGAGCTGTCAAGAAAGTCGATGAGATCGACGGTAATTACAACAATTACGAGATAAAATTATCGTTTTTCCGAAATCTACCGGGAATATTATAGCCAGCAGCGAATACCAAACAGAATAATACATATGCGAGGTAAAGTATTCGTGTAAATGGCCTAATGATAGTTTATTATGAAATTATGAATTATTATTTCATCACACTTGTAATCGGAGCAATTTTATTGATCAGTTATATTTCCACCAATAGAGTGTTATTCAATCAGTAAAACAATCAGTTAAGATAGGTAATGTTGTATATTGTAATTACACAATAAAAAAATTATAGCGTGCAAAAATATATTTTTCAAATAAACCAATAGATAAAATAATTAAGAAGTAATAACTTTCGATTGACTAATGATTAAAAGTCCGTTAAAATAATTGTTTAAATTAATCGTTTAAATGGTTGTTTAATATGATTGTTTTGATTTACAAGCAATTTGAAAAAATTCGTCCCATTCGTCAAAGTTTATTAATTAAAAACTAAAAATTTTATGGATTGTTTTATGGATTTATTACGACATCATGTAAAAAAGCAGCTGCACGAATTTTTATTAAATCTGAAATATATGTTTTGGAAAGAAACATTTTGATGCAAAATAAAGGAAGATATGATTGTAAGATTATATCATATACATAGAATATCTTGAGCGAAAGAGTATTCTGCCTTTTTCTTTGTGAAAAGACGTTGCAGCAAATTATTTTGAAGATGTTGCCGAATTAACTTGAAAAATATACCTATCACGAACGGAAGCTGCGATCGTAAAAATTCGTGTCCGCAATTTCGATTCACATGTGCACCTATCAAAATGTTCAGAATGTAAAGATACGGCAGTTGCGAATGCGCGAGGCATACAAGCACGCGGCAGGAAGTAGCCATATAAAATCTAAATAGCCGCTCGTAAAACGCGAAGCGCATCGTTCTTACTTCCACTCGCGAGATAAAAGCAATGTTATCTCTACCCCCTCCTTCTATTTCGATTTGCCACCCTCAAAGAATCGCTAAAATCCGCCGAGGCTATTGTCTCTTTCATTCCCCACATCCTTTAACTGGCGTTGTAATATTTCTTTAATGGCCGCCAATATCCCATACGACAAACGGTCATCTTGATACGAGAAAACCAAAGAACCGCAGTGACTCTTTATAAGAAAATAATCGCGGAAAGGATTTTTATTTTTTACCATCATACTTTTCGATTTATTTCAGCGATATGATAGCGCTGCGGTTTGGAGAACTCCGTCTCAGATGAGGATTTCATCTTAAAAAGATGCGGTATGAAAATCAGTATTATTTATACTAAATAAATCATGCCTAACAAAGCTCTGAAAAACAAATGGAGAATCACAATTTTAATCGTACATGAAAGAAAATCTACAAAAAGCCATTAAAGAATCTGCGAAGAAGAGATACCTGACTTGCGACGCACTTTAAGCCCGTCTTCCTAGTTTATTATATACTATTTCACAAAGGATCGTTAAAATAAAATGATAATAAAAATAATGGCGAAAATAAATGAATAGAAATAAATGAGTTTGCTTTTCTTTGAGAAAGATATCGCATTTTTTGTCATTCCGTCTGAGAGAAACGGTAAAAACAATTGCAGCCGCTCTTTTGTGCAGAAAAGTGCATAATACCGTCGTAAACGCACGTAGCGTGAACGCGGTGATGTACGTATAAAAATGCAAAATCGAGAAACTCTCCCCGACGGCGAGAACAAAAACAGATACGGCAAATGCCGACATGCGCCCAGCAGCCGCAACAAAATCCCAGCAATTTCGACACAAATGAAGTATGCAAAGTGTACAAATGTAGTAGTGCTTCATTTATCCCGCCGTTATCGACATTCCGCGGATTTTATCTGAACCGCCTGCTCGTAGCTGTTCGCAGAATCATCTGGCGAAACATTCGCTGGGATGCGGTATTTTTTCGCCGACTACATTCCGAGGAAAAAAAAATGCAAAAGTCCGTATTTCATATTCGACCGCGGTATTAGTCGCATCGATCTCTGCAGAATAGTCTCCGCATATGTAAGCGCAGGCGTGAAAGTAGAAATGGGCTGCGTGTGGTCAGACATTCCGTGAATTTAAAGCTTGAGCAGTCAAAGCAGTCGTAGAATAAGATTTCATATTTCAGAATTTTCCCTACGTACTTCTTCGCAAAGATTGAATATCTAAAAAGAAGACAATAATTACTTCAGAAATAATTACTTCTAAATTAAGTAGAACATAATTATTTTAGAATGCAAGAATTAAAAAATCAAAGAATCTGAAAGTAATAGTAAAAGATAGGTCTGAAGAGACGATTTAGAGATTTAGAGAAATTTAAGAAAAATTTCATATCTAAAGTTTTATTCCAATAAGTCGTGATTTTCGGGTTTTTATTGACGGTATGCTTTATATAGTTTGAAAGAGTCTGTCGCTTTAAACATAACATATGTCTCCTGCATTCCATATATCCATCTACCATTTGCACATCGGCCGGCATTCGGCATGACGTTCTGCGTCGGACAAGTCACGAACCGTCGGACAAGCTTGTTTTTTCATTTCTTTTTCCGTCGGAACGAACGCTGCCAGAAACGTTTTAAAATCCTGTTCGTCGGATGGGATCCGGAGGTGTCGGATCGAGGCTACTGCGTTTTTCGATGACAACGCTTTCGGCTACCGAACGGCATTTTCGTCCGTACAGCTCGGTGGTGTTCGCAAAGCGATCCATCAATTAAATCGCGTTTTGTCGAACGCGTCGCGCATATCGATCATCGGCTTTCGTTCATCCAAAGAAAAAGCAATTTGATGAGAAAGAACCTGCGGCTTTTGTGCTCTCCCTTCAGGTAGTTAGCGCGTCTAAATCCTATTTTAAATCCTATCATATCACATATCCGTTATAAAATATCGATGTGAGTCGAGGGAGGATCAAATATCGAGGAGACATTAAAATTCTTGTCACGAATGCTACCTAATGGTTTTCTAAAGTATGAATTTTTTAAATCTTAAATTATGAAATTTCTTTTAAATGTTGAAATAGTAGACATTTAAATCCCTAATTTATAAGATTTTATCATAAAATATAATATTTTGTTTAAATCAGCAAGTTCTAAAACACAGAGAGAATTTTTAAATCTCTGAAGAGATTAGAAGATCTACGCATTCTCTTCGATTTCTTAAATCACTGTACAATCATCGAATTTCAACAGAGACACAGACGCTGCTTACAGAATTGCACAAGTTTTTCAATGCAATGCTTTCATAAATCGAGCGCACTTGGGCGATCGATGTCACGATCGAAGGGTTACCATTAAGGGCGCGTAGAGCTGCATCCGTCTCGGAAGTGGTTTTACAACGTCGAAGGAATTTGTCGTCGCTGATGGTCACCACGCAGCACGGGTCGTCGCAATATATCTCGCACGACGTGCGTCGACCCGAGTCCCTTATCTTTCGGTCTTCACCTCTACCCCCTGACCCTTTTCCCGCTGCTCGTCGCCCATCTGTTTCTCCGCTCGTCACCGGCGGTTACACACACGACTGTGTGTCCACTTGATGCGGCGGCGACCAATTACGGATTGACTGCCGATACACGAACATTCAATATGTAAAAGAGAGCTTGCCGTATTTTCCTTGACATTTGTATTATTTTAAGAAACCTCGAGAATCTTCTCATTTCAAGCATGTAACGAAAGAATAATTAACTTCTTGTCGGCAATTCAATCGAAAGAACTGAAATAATTAAGGGTAACTAAATATTTTATTTAATATTTTTACATTAAATATGTTTATTATAGCACCGAGATTGCTATGAATAAAAAATAATCCCATGTTGCTGCAAGTTAAATCAACGTATGTTTTTTAATGTATGTATAATTAACGCGACACAAAAATACACAAAGTTACATAGAAATAAACATTTGCTCGACAGTATTTATTCAGCCAATGAGTCTTATTTATTAATTTATGTCAGCTTTCGCACGAGTGCAATACTAGTTAGCGAACGAAAGAAAATATATCTACGAGGAATTTCTTACTAAATGAGACCTCGTGTTTATCGAAGGCAAACATTACGTTTCCTTCTTTCCCTCCTTGACGTTTCTAAATCCTGCAATCCTCGTTTACGTTCTTTATAACCGTGAGCGCGAAGTTTGTTAAATATTAAACGAGTGTCCACCATTGCTTCCCTCTCCAAGGCTCTCCGACTTCTTTCCGCGTCTTGAACTTTCAAGTTTCACCTTTTTCCAAATTCAAGCTTTAAAGTTACGAAATTGTAAAGTTTTAACGACTACGATATTTTAAGGCAGTTTAGAAAACAAAAGAATGTTCAAGGATGCGAGGAATGTCGAGGATCCCATGAAAGGGCTCGTGAAGCCGAATTTGCAAAATCTAAAATTCTACAAAGTAAGAGTACGCGGAATAAAGTAGGGGAAAGATAAGGTATCAAAGGACGAATCTCTTATGAAAGGAGGTATCTTATAAAAGTGCAAGACGCCAGAATGGGAACGGTATCATCCTCCTTTACTTTCTTTCTTGGCATGAACGAGTTTCTGAAATAGCCATATATATCGAGACGAGATATTAATAATTTGTATCGATTTTAATACATGAAGGAAATTCTCCGAGATCCCTTAATATATCAGTTCGAATATATTTAGCATTTCTTCGGCAATTCTTTAGCGAAGAATTTAAAAATTTAAACAAAATTTTTCTCTGATTTAACTTTTCTTTTTGATTACGTTTAGTTCGTTGATTACGTTTAGTTATATTTAATTATTACTAAAAATTTGAGACATCTTTTCTTTATCTTACATGCATAGCAAATAAGATTCTTGGTGGTTTCGAGAAACAACGAGATTCTATCAAGTCTTTCTTTGCATTTCGTTCAACGATGGATAGCTAACTGAACAAACGAATGAACCAATCGGTCAGCCGTCGAGATGGCTTTTTATCAGTGTGAGCGGATCCGAAGGTGCAGTCGAGATGTATCGATAGAAAATCGAGAGATCCACGAGGATAAAAGAAGAGGTCGTTCTTCAAGGTACAACCACACTTTTAATCTTGAACATCTAATCCTGCGGTGGTACGTACAAGTTGCGCGATTCCGTAATTTATCGGTGACTAGCGAAAATTGTCTCCGCTTTCTTACAAATGACTATACGGCAAGGTACTGTTCGAGAAAATTGCTGAAAGCTTACATAAAAAGTATCCAATTTTTGTCTGTATCAAAGAGAGAAGAATAATCGGAATTAATCGCTTAAAAAGTAATACGAATTATTTTAACGTTATTCATAAAATATTACAAAATTTTCGCTATATAATATTATTGTATATATTTCGTTCCCATAACGAAAATTTTATTATAAATTAATACAATGGATTAATTGTCCACAATTTCGTGATGTTTATTACATTGAATATAATGTAAAAGATTAAAATGATGATATAAATGATTAAAAATGTAATTTGATGTACAAAGGGTCTCTCTATATCAAGATACAAAATACCGGATGATATATACGTGATACATGATGTTATTAAGCGTATATATTTAAGTGTATATTTGAAACACAACAACGATTTTTAATGTAAACGATTTACACTGCAAGTATCATAACGTATAACTAAATATTTGTCCATTATAAAACACTTATAATATAATAAAAACAGTTGCTAAAAAATTATCGTCTCGTGTTTCAAGCTTCTGAGATTTCTTTTTATATTTGATATTCTGCATACGTACATGTGCGTGATTACAGCAGACATCGAAGCAGTTAATATCAGTGAAGTCGCGTGCAATTAAATCACATCGTGCTTAAATAAATTAAATTCAATCCATTCATGTCAATCTAAATTAAATAATAAATAACGTTTTATTCGCCGGCGGATTAAATATCGATAATTCCATGATCTTTCGTGCATAACACTGTCTGCGCAGAAAGTAGTCGGAAGTAAATGAAAGGGGTAATTTACCGTGTTCAAGACAGGATGTATTTCATACGATAAAATATTTACAGCGTGATAAATCCGTAAATGCGATAATCTTAGCAACCGAGAAGATAAAAATCCGAAGATAAGAATTCATTGCTCTTCCAGGATTTTCCGCGTCTAGTGGTGTGGGAGAGGACAAAAGAAGCAAAATATACACAAGATCTGATTGCATCAAGAATCGCAGCATTAAAGAATTCCCAATGTTCAGGATGTAAAGTTCTTAAGTTCTAGCGATAAGGATTCAGAGATTCAATCCTCTAGATTTTTTTAATATGCTCGGCAAGGATTAGAAGATTCAGGAGTAGGAATGAAAATGTTATTTAACTAGCAAGGAAAATAATGACACAGAATTCAATTATCCAAAATATGCAAGAGAACCGAAAAATTTAAACATTTAAAGAATATTTAAAGAGTTTTTCAAAACCTGCACGATTTTGAGAATCAAATGCTACACACATGCAACAGCGTAGACCTTTCAAAATTCAAGAATCCAAATTTTCTCGTTCGCAAGGCTCCAGAATATTTGACAACCAGATTCTCAGTATTCTCGACAATCTGACGTGTTTTTTTTTTTCTGAACGACAGTCATTCCTATCACGCGTGTATCGATCTCTCGCCGTTTCGCACCGAATCTGGCGCGTTGTTACCGAACGAGGAACGGTGGGACGAGAAATAAAAAAAAAAACAACACGCGAGTGGAGGAGCGACTACGCCGACGTGATGGAAGTGATTGATGAGCGGCGTTGGCGATCGGCTCGAATTCCGCGGCCAATATTTTCGGGAGAAACACGGCGCCACTATTCCGCGACGCCTGCTATCGCTGGCGCGCGCTGGATTTCCCCGAGTTTGCATTTATGATCCCCCAATTAGCGATCTCTTCGGGCGGGAGCGAAAGGGGCGATCGTGGTAGGGCAGGGCAGGGGCGATTTTGCCGGTTCGTTACGCTTCAATGCATAAATGAGCAAACGTTCATTAAGGCGGAAACCGTTTTTTCGGCCATCGCTAATTGTCGAGCAGCGCTCGCGCATCCGACGATCGACATCGTCCATTTTCCGTCCACTTTTCCCCGCGGCGAGCGGTGGCGGGATGTTTTTCCGAGGGGAACGCACCCTTGAATCACTCCCTACTACAGATATTGAGTTCTACATCAATAGCTGGCTTTTTTTAGTATTTTATCATTGTTATAAAGCTATTCTTTGGATGTATAAGCGTCGATATCGATGACAGAGTATGCACTATTTTCGCTCACGCTTTATTCGAATTTAAATCTATAGTTAAATGTAATGATATAATATCATATAATAAAATAATAAATTATATTTAATAATAATAAAAAAAATACATTTATATAATCTACAACATAATATTATACTACTTATTACAAATTTTGTACATGTTTATTATTCCAAATAATTCTCCCAAATAAATATCACTCATTAATTATCTTTATATTTGTTTTTCATAATCGAATTTGCTAAATTTAAATATCATATTTTATATATTTTATTTTGGAGCAGTTTTTCTCTTCTATTTTTCCTTCCATTTTGATGAGATATTTCTCATAACTCAGTGTCCTTTACGTTTTTTAAGTAATATTATTATGAGATAAAGTTCTTTCAAAATTCGAAGGATTATTTAAATATGAATCTGTGCTTCTCGGGTGTTCTGCATAGAAATGCATAATAAATGTACCGAGATAATCGCTATAACGAGCCGAGGATGATGAGTCACACTAGAGCAATATCAGTAGTTTAATGTCGCCGACGCCTTGAATTTACGACGCGGATTCGTTAGAGCCGCGGAATGGTGCATAAGAGGACGAAGTGGTGCGCGTTATCGAGATCGAGAATAAGGGCGACCACGAGGGAGCCCAATTGCGTGAAATTGACCTCCGAATACGCATTACTTCCACACACATTATCGTTCCGAATAATGTGCTGAGCACAGCTGAAAAACCGCTTGGCTCTTTCAACTAAAATGCTTCAAACGATCGACGCGCACAAATGCGACAGTATATTTTCTTTTTTTTTTTGCGCGTGTAGAATTATCCTGGAAAATGTGTCGCAAGTTGGCAAAAAGCGTGGCGCGTTCTACACTTCGTGTGTTCACTAGCTCCTACCGAGTTCTGTTAAGCGTTTTAACATGCGGATTTATGTTACATTATATTAATGATATTTACCTAATGACGGCCTAAATTGACTTTAAAATCTTTAATTCGGTTTGGCTCATTTTCTCATAATGCGCTGCTAAAATAATATACGTTAGCGCAATGTTCCATGTTGCAAAATTTTACTCTTGAAAAGTTAATAAAGATACTAAATAACCTTCAATTTTATAATCTAATATGGATTAAATAATTACAAAATTAATTAATTGAATAAATAACATATTAAATATAATTACAAAAAAGCCAAATGAATAATTAAACATGAATATTACAACATAGAGAAATTAATAAAAATAATAAATAATTCTTTATAAAAAAATCTGAAAATAATTATGTATGTATATTCCTAATGGCACTCTAATCAATATGCAAAACGATAAAAAATTAATGCTATCAGCGAAGCAATCACGACTTTTTACACAACGTCAGCAAGTTTCACGCATTATCGCAGAACATAATTTTTCGCAGTCATGCGAAAAAATATGGTCTACGAATGCGACGCGCCTGCCGGAAACCATAAGTCCTTTACGGATACTGAGGCTCGTCGTAATAACTTTCGTCGTTAGGCAAATGATCCACCCCGTGGCCCGTGGCGAAAGCACGGCCATTTTTTCGCTCTCATAGGATTTAGTTAACTCTGCGTTTTTTTTTAAATAATAGAATCGTACGCGGCACAGAGTAAAGAGCACCCGTTTCGCAGCAAAAATGATGTAACTCTCGGCGATGCGAACGTCGCATGGGACACATCTCTCAACGTGCTCTTACAACGTACCGGATTACATCGCCGTCTGCAGCATTATTTCTTTCGCGAGAGTCGCGTATTTGTGCGCGACGCGCTTTCAATTCAATCTTCTTTAACTGAGCCGTGCATAATGCAGACGTACGCGTTACATCTTCCGTGAATAAGCGTGCTCAGAGGAAACCGGTTTTTTTTATACTAGTGAAAATTAACCGTGCTTTGCGCGCGATAGCATCTTGTGTAGATATTATTATTACACTATATTTTACGAGCTTCATTTTAAATGTAAGTAAAATTACTAAAATTATCCACTTTTATATGTATAGGTCTCATATTTTGTATATCTCAATATATATGACAATATTTTATGTGTAGACATTATGACATATTTTTTATGAAAATAAACGATAACTGTAACTCGAAAAATAGAAATTTTCGAAACTGTGCCACTTTCAATGTAACGGCACGATATATTGAAAATCATATTAATCGACCGGTATCGGAAATGAAAAATTTCTATCTCGATGCCTAGTTTTCCACGAGAATAATTCGGAGAGATAAATTCAATTAGATCGAATAAAACTGAAAGCCCTGGGATGCATATTTGCCATGAATGTTTACTCTTTACGATCCACGTATCATCTATATTTCATCGCAACGATGCTTACGCCGGATCCGGCAAGCGTTTATGTTAATTTTCTTCCATCGAAGTGATATTCGCTCCTGCTGTCGCACGTTACACGTCAGGCACGAAATTAATTACGGCGACACGCGAATTTCATTCTCGCGCCGACCGACGTACACCACGTTCACTAAACGATAACGTACGCGACGTGACATAATTAATTACGGATTTACGACGATCCGTTATGAGTCATTTGTCCGGCGAGCTGGGTTTACGTGTGTCCACACATCGTCACACATTTTCATGCCATCGTCGCACTAAGGCTCAATTTTGTCGCCGCAATTTCGCCTATCGCGATTACGTAATATTTAAATGAAGTGTACAGTGGGCTGTATCCCATGTAGGGTTGAGCAACTTGGCCAAGCAGCGGGCCAATGTCGAACATCAGTACTTCGATATTGGCAATGATGATTGGCCAATAAGTGGCCGAGATTTGGAGCGTAACCATCGTGCGAGATCGGTAACCGATATAAGCCCAAAGTTCGGTTTTTTGATAAGCCCAATAATGAATTTGAATCTAAGCCCAAGATTGACTCTCTGTTAGGGCCAACAATGAGCTCGAATCTACCAATAATTATTATTAATAATGATTAATAATGGTATCCAACACAGACCCGAAATTGATTATAATTTAATTTAACATC
>VBVR01003267.1:0-18296 GCA_011638315.1 Tetramorium parvispinum
TTATTTTTATATTTTCAATAAATAAATGGCATATTAATTTAAATTTATTGCTTAAAGTTAAACCAGTTGCTTACGAAATTGAGTTTAAAATATAAATAACAAATATATTAATTACCAAATATTAAGTTAATTCTAAAAATTTAAAAATTTGTTTGATCAAAGACAAATTATAAGTTTATGTAATGATTTTATAAAATAGTTTGTTGAAATGTGAATTTATAACAGAAACTTTCAGGAACCAATTAATATTTATGCCTCAACATAAATTAATTTCAAGTTCGCAACGTTTAGCTATTTTACATAACTTGCGATTGATCTCAATTGGTAACCGGTGGACAACTTCTTGTCTTTTATAGGTCATAGTTCTAAATTATATTTGTAAAAAATAATTTAATCGTATTCAGCGCTAACTAACATGGATTAAACCGGTTCTAAAATATGGAACTATCAGGCCTGTCACGAGAGTCATGGTCCAAGTATTGCTAACGTTGATAAAGTCTAATATATTGATTCTCTCTCTCTCTCTCTCTCTTTCTACATTATTAGCTATTCATTACCTCCTATAGAACGTAATATAATTTCTCAATGATTACAAAATCATATCATAAAGTGTACATTTATCTTTTCTAAATTCTATTTTTTTATATATCGTCTCTCTTAGTCTCTCTTCGATGTGCTCAACTTTTCTTTGCAAATTCTTTTATCTTTATCCGGGACACTAATATAACTTCGGGATATTTAAATTACGACAATTTACAAAAACAGGTTTCTGTATCTCAATATGTCAATGTAATTAAGGTACATATGTCTGATACATATTTCTGTATTTGTAACGTGAAGAATTAAATTCATCGAAATTATATTAATTCCAACTGGTCTCAATTATGCTGACATTTAATACGCTTGCGTCATATCGCTTACTGTCTAATATTTAAAAGCCAATGTTAGCAATCGCAGGTGCCAGTGTGTCGTAACCGTTAGAAGCGAGTCTGGTCGAGGCATGGTCGAGAGATCAGGGTCCGTTGCTCCGGACGCCAGGCGACTAGGCGATCTATCAAGAACATCGTATTTAACTTAGCGCAGCGTGTACCGCGCGCGTACACGCGATTCCATAACTATGCACACGCACGTATCCACACGTTTAAAGCGCGTTTACGATCGTGCGTGCACGCGCGATGCAGGTTCCAGGACGCCGCGCTGCGCCGGTTGCCAGCCTCCTTTTCCCAGGCAGTTCGATAAACTGGTCGGGGAAGATTTCACTTCGCGAGAGAGCACGTATCGCCTATCATCCCCGTGCGAGCGCGAGCTCACGAATGCGTTTACGGCGTGTTTACCCCTCGCCCCTCCGACTCTTTCTTCGTGCAAATCACCGTCTGGCGAGGAAAGCGTTTTTCTGGCGGATTTTGACGAAGCTCCAGTAGGTTTGTAGAGCGAACGAAAAAAATCTGAAAGATTAAAGATACTCCTGGTTGAAAAAAGCATACCTATATTTAGCCGTTAAATAAACATAAAACTTATAACTCGTTGCATGTTTCGCGTTCTATTTGGTTATAGACGCGACTTTGAAACAGTAAATTCAATTTTTTGTGAAATGCACACATCCTACGCTTTTGCCGTTGATAGCAATCGGCATGGTCGCAATGTGTATTTTGGCGAACCGCAGTAGATTTATAAAGCAAGCAAAAGCAATATGTGCTTTTTTTCCTTATCGTCTTTTGCCAATACGCGAATTCTTACAGAATCGAAATAATCTGTTCGTGTCATTCTCATTTAATTATCAGCGATAAAAGTAACGTTTTCTTAAAGGATTATGTACCATAATTATAGATTTGCTATATAAATTAATGTAGCAATGAAAAATATTTTAAAATTTAAAATAGAATTTTTTTTAAGCGTGTAATTTTTCATACTACAAGTCAGCAAGAAGTACAAGAAAATTGCTCTTTAAGAATCCATCCGAACTTCATTAGAATCGGGAAGAGAACCCGCAGCATTCCTCGCGCAACAATAATAAATAATTCATAGGATTTCTAATTTCTCGGCGAATTCCTTCTTTTTCGCTCGACGACGACTTTCGCTCGGTCGCGTGATCATGATGCGTCTTCGTTTCTCTCTCTCTCTCTCTCTCTCTCATTCTCTTCGGCAGCGTGTAGGCGTCCGCGACGGTAATCAAAGTGCGAATGACAGTTTAATCGTAACGCGCGGCACGCGCTCGTTGGTGGACGCTGCTGCTGGCGTGCGGCGACAGTTGTCGCGCGACCGAACGGCACGCGCGAGAGGATCACTCGAGTTAATCTCGGTCCCCGTGGCACGACACGAACCACAAGACACTGCCGCAGGGCCCTCGTTCGCATTGTTCCGCATAATCGGAACGGTCGATTCAGTTCTCGTCGAAATCTCCCGTTTTCGTGTACTCTTGGTAAATCCTATTACATCCAAAATTCTATTTCTCGAGCAAAAAATAGAAACGCTTTACTGCGAAGTAATCGAATCTATAAGGAATCGATAGATTTCTTGGCCAATTTATTATTAATTTGCACAGTTTATAACTTCAATCCAGCCTACCTATCACCAGGATCGGTTAGTTTTCAATTTCATATCCGTGAAAACCGCATTTTCATGTTGACGCAACAACTTGTACCATGCAAAGACATATTTAAAAAATGTAAATCATTCTGCCTGCTGAACGTTAGGCTGCATTACTATGACGATCGCTTTCAACGACAATGTTCCGTTATACGCTCCTGCTAATCGGCTGTATCGTCGATTAGCTCCATGCAAGTTACTCGAAGGAAGGAGGAAATCGCCGCGCCGTCGACTTTTGTTGCTCCTTTCCGCCAGCGACCTGTCTCGCGCTGATCGCAATTATCGAGGCTACACGATGCGCGGCCCCGGCGCGCAAAAATATGTGTTAGCCGACGCCAGTTTGTTGGATCCGCGAGCAGCGCGAGCGAGCGAAGATAACATCCCGAGTTAACGTAGTTCTAATAATGTTTCGAGCGTGCAAAAATCATCGGACTTTCAGAGTTCGCGCGGATAATCTGATTCCACAATGTAGCTCGACAGCTAACGTAAAATCATTTTCGAGAGAACTTCGCGTATCCGAGGAAGAAGAAGAGAAAAGAACAAGCGAGAATGTATTTTAAAGAAGAAGAAGAAGAAGAGAGAGAAAAAGAGAGAGAGAGATTGACGAGGGGGAGGAAGAAAGTAAGGATAAACGAGAAGAGAGATAGAGAGAGAAAGCGAGGAGGATAGAAAGGTGGTCTCGACGTCGAATATCGCCTCTCTTCCTTCCTTTTCCCTCCCCCTCCCCCTTCTCTCTCTCTCTCTCTACGCTCTCCCAGGTCTCCCGAGATGAGAGGGCAGGCCGCCTCGGATCCCGCGAGTGGATAATTATTAATCGTTATTTTCGCCAATCACGGCCGTTTATCTTGAGGCACGCAACGCCAATTATCTATCGGCGGTTCGGCCGATGGGGGAAAGGAAGGAGATCGAAGACCCGTGGAGCAAGAAAGAAGGGAGAAGGATGCACTTTGTAAAGGATGCCGGGGTTGAGGGGGTGAACGGTGGGAGAGAGAAAGAGAGACGGATAGAGATCGGCGATACGCCTAGCTCGGCTCTTTTACGCTTCTCCGGTTATACTTCTTCTCCTCCCCTATGCTCGGTTGCACCTCTTCAGATTACACGTAGCGCACGTGCGCGAGAGAGAGCGAGACGGAGAGTATATCCACATACACAGCTACATTACCAGGCGTTTCCCTCGCGTTATCCCGTCTAAGGTTGCAGCTCAGGCTGCATTTTGACCCGGAGACTCCGGAAATTCTCGCCGGTCGCTGGAGAGGATCGAAATTTCCTCGGAAATTTAATTGCGCGCGAACGATATCGCGCAATTAATCTTCGTTATTCGTCCTTCCATTCTCCCGCAATATTATTAATAAAGCGCAATAGATATTTCGAAAAGATGATTTCTTTTGAGCGCGTCGAGAGTGCATTCATATAGTAATAATAATAACATAATGTCCAGATGAAATATTCGTGATAGTCGAGAACAATTCGACCAACGAGACATGTAGAATTCGTCACGCATGTACATAGAATGCATATAGAACGTTATCATTATTTTTTTTCTTCATGAATATTCCCCTCGGGGAAATCGTCCTGATAATTCGAACGTTCGGGGAACGCAGCCGCTATAAAATGCCAATCTTATTGTTATTTACTATAAAGCTCGGCGCGCGGCCGAGCCAATTTTATCGCACAATGACAACGGCGGCGAATCCTTAACGGTAATCCTTTTACCGCGGCAGCCGCAATTTTATTATGGAACGACGTTCCCGGAGGCTGAATCACCGGAAATGGAATCGCCAGGCAGCCACGTTGGCAGCCGCCTAATCTAACGCGGCGTGTTAAAGGTGCGCGGCAGAGAGTCTCGCTGATGCTTAACGCGTCGGGCAATTATTAGCTCGCCGAGCGGCCGGCGCGGCGGCGCGCAACGGCTCTTATTTCATTCGCGGCGTTTCCGCGTTGCCCGTTTCAAAAAGCCGCGATGCCGCTCGTGCGAGGCGGAGGATGGGAGGGAAGATCTCGGGTGGAGCGGGAGCGAGAGAGGCTCGGCGGGATAAATTAATCGGCTGATATCGGGGCCACGACGTCGTTAACTTCTCGCTTGAACTTCTCGACGGGGTGTGTCGCACCGCGAGCTAAGAATTCATTTTTCTGGGGCATGATCTAAGGCAGGTGATTTGTGCGTAGAATTCCTCACATAAAGCATTTGCGGCCAGTTTGCCGTCTGTTGTCGAAATAAGCTGTTAATTAAGCGAAATTTATGTCACATGTTAATCCTTTAATTGACAAAAACTAGAAAGCATTGGGATATAAAATGAAATGAGCAAAATGTTTTTTTGCTAATAATTTTCTTTCTTTTAAATTTTTAGAAAGGATGGCGAAATTTATGTCACATGCTAATCCTTTAATTGACACCAAAATTAGAAAGTATGGGAAATACAAAATGAATTTTTTGCTGATAATTTTCTTTTAAATTCTTGCACTATATTGAATACAAATATATCTTTATTATAACTTGATTGATAAATACATCGATTGACCTGACGATCTTCCGCATTTATTATCGGCTCGATCCATCTTGATAATCATCGTCGCGAGATCAATGCACTCCGAGAGATGCCTCCGAGAGGTGATTATAATAAACGAAAAAGGGACGACGCACGCGCGATAAAAAGCGTTCGCGCTCGAGTTGACCGTTTGATAAGGCCGTTCTAAAAGGGTGGATCGTGCAACAGGCATACGTATATAAGTAACCGGCGTCGCTTCCGCGTGCGAGCCGATGTTCAGTGCGGGAGAAAGAAGAAAATGGGCGATGGAACGTCAGGCGAGACATTTACATTGGCTCGTGGCGTCCGTTCTTCAGGGTCCATCGATCACGATCCGCGGTGATCCCCGCCGCGCGTATCGCTCGGGGAGCACTCCACGTCTTCCGCGTTTTCTACGACACCTTCGCGTTTTCCCTGACTCACACGCAACATGGTGCACGTGATGAACGGTACCGACGACGCGTTAATAATCCCGAGAGATTGATGCGTTCGACGTGAAACTGTTGCAACGTTCGTCGCCGTTTTGTCGAGCGAGTTTGCAAGGTTTCCGAGTCACAAATTAATTTTCGCTGTACTACAATTGCGCTTTGAACTTTATCTCTAAATATAATAATATAATCATGATATTCATAAGATTGTTCAAGGCTACTTTATATCATTGACATTGATTAACAATTGTAAGAATTATAGATATTATTTCTGGGAACATTCACGATGTATAGGTACGACAAAATTTTCATACTTTGTCAAATAAATATTATTTACAAAAATTCTTTAATCTTCTATTTTTAGGATTCCCATTATTAATATTTGCGAATTATTTGCATCCTTTAATTGAATCAGTACCAAGTAAATATAAATAAAAATTTCAGCTGTAAGTGTATTTATTCATCACGCTGTCTCTATTTGCGAGAAAGAAAATGTCATCGAACTTTTTACGAGAAATTCGTTAACGATCTCCACCCTTAAAAAAAAAGAAATCGCATACCGTCTTGGGGGATTGACGAAGTGGATTTCTGTTCCCCACGTTAACTCACTAACAATATAATTTTTCTGCGCATATAAATGGCGATCGTTAGGTCTCTCAAAACCCCTTTCTCGTACTCTCACCTCCCATTGCTCTTGACGACGGAAGTAAGGAGAGCTCGATAAAACTTCTCACTTATCCGGACTACCCCTTTCGCTCCACAAATCAGAAAGTTACGAAGAGACTGTCGCCGGAGCAGCATTTGTTCGATTCGGAATGAAGTTTAAAACTCGACTCGCCGCATTCTCCAGATCCATTGTGCCCGAAACGTTGGCTCAAAGATGTTCTTTGAGTGGAATATCGTAAGATGCCAAATGGCGGTGCTCGAGCATTATCATAATCACCACCAGCGGAACTTCTACCTTTTTACCGCGGGATATACAGGATATAACTGAATTAGTAGGCCGAAACTTTCGCGAGCGTATTCTTTGAAAATCTAATTTGCCATTTTGCTCAGATACCTTCGCGACTAAGCTTCGAATTATAATTCTGTTAAAGTTCACTCGAAATTGGATAAAGGACAAAATTGTATTCGCCTGTGAAACTTGATTTTTTTTCTACGGGAGAAAAGCGCTATGCGTCCGATTACGATCTCCGGTTTTATTTACTGTCACCGGTCGTTCCTCGGGGTTCCGCCGTAAGAATCCGAAGAATCGCCGATGCCTGCAATCGCCGAGATCCGTCATCTTGCACCGTGACGTGGCGCAAATATCGGCCAGTCGCGCGTCACCTCCGACGTTGAGATTTTCGGCGGAGGACAATGAGCGAGCGTGCGAGTTTCGCGGACTTTTTCACAATGCTATACCTGGACGGACGCTTGAATAAATATCGATCATAGCCGCACGCAGAAGGAAATATTATTTTCATATACGGCGGGCACTCCGTGGCGCGCGTCGGGACGCGCAGCTGGCCGACGACAATGCCACCGTAATCCAATAACGCCGGTGTTGTGTGTCCGCCCCGGTGAAGAGCCGATCCCCGGCGACTTCTCTCGTCGAATGCAACGGCCGTCGCTGTTGCACCGTCACAGCCAGCCGGCTGCCTCTTCCGCGGTTGCACAACACCCGGGATTCAGCGTCGCGACCTAATCGCGGCGCATGATTAAAAAAAAAAAGAGAGAGAAATTCGGCTTAAAAACTGCCTTTATCCATTAAAGCCATTTTCGAAATCTGTGATGCGAAATTTTGGTATTCGAGAGTACGTGTATTTTCACTTCTGGATTAGTCGGAGCGATTGAAGATCATGCACGCGCGAGAAACGCGGTGAGTTTCGATCAAAGTAGAGAAAAACATAAAAATGTAAAAGATTGTACAAGGAGGAAAGTGCGACTATCGGTGGAGCGTTACCATTTTGCGAAATTAATGCACAGCGCGAGCCGATAGAGTTTCACGCACGTTAACTTTTCCGCATGATCGCCTTAGCGTGACACACAAAATTTAAGACTGCCATGAAGGCACAGTTAATGCCTGAATTTCTGAGAATGAGGAAAATATGATCTAATCCTGCTATTTTTCACTCTTCCAACCGCTCGTTCACGAGAAGTACCTTGGGCTAGGATTAATGGAGCGGCGAGAAAGAGAGAGAAGCCGCGGCGGTCGGTGCAGTATCGTGCTGCGAGGCACGCGTATGCGTTCGCTAAGCAGGCAGATAGGATTACGCGATATTACGATCGTGGCCTCTCTCTCTCTTTCTTCCCGATGACGAGCGCGGAGCGTTCTGTGTGCAGCAGCATTCGGCAAATCGGATAAGCTGACGCGACAATGAACCGGGAAGGTTAAGCGTGTTTGCCCTTCTCTCGAATGCCCATTCGCGACACAATGGTCGCTGCCAGGGCGCTTTTCAGTTCTTTTCAGAGGAGGGGGCAGAATTTCCCCTTAGGTTACATACACGTACGAGCAGAAGGATCCAAGAACGAAACAGAGATAGAGGCAACGGAGAGAAGAGAGAAGTGAATTAAATAGAAGAGATCCTAGAAGGTCCTCGCTTCTTCCTCTCCGTCCGTCGTCGTTTTGGGGACGCCGGCATTCAGGAAGTGAGACCACCGGGCCCAGCAAGCGGCTGAAGGATCGACAGCACGAGTGTGTCTTCGTGCGTCTTCTGGCGAGAGAACTCGAGGAGTGCACGCCCAGGTCGGCCACAATGAGCCTAATCAACCGACGAATGTACACACAATCGACAACAAACCATATATATCCGAGCTGAGGAGCGTCTCGTCCGCGGGCGACGGAGAGAACGGAGGCGATCTTTATCTAGGAATAGCGGAAACGTGACCGAAATTTGTTGCTATTGCCGAAGAAGACGGCGGCGGCTGTCTCAGCTGCCGCGGAGAGAGGCCCGGCGAAACGCTTGACGAATCGCGATGCGATGCGATCTTGATGATTTTTTAAAACGGCCGCGGCGATTCGACGTGCATATTACGATGAGGAGCGTATTTTACGGCACGGGCGTCGAGAAAAAGAAATCCCACCGCTTCTCCTCTGGAGTCGTTACGTACGTCAACGTATAAATACACGTCCCATTTATTCGCCGTCTTTTCATACGCGACTCGTGCGATTCCAATCCATGACTTTAACTTCGCATAAAACGTCCGGCTGCGTTATTTTCTAATCGCGGTTTCTTTGATTAAATTAGACTTAGCTTTTTTGGTGGAATTATAATGGAAACTAAACGGAATTTTTCATGAATTGTAGATGAAATTAAACTTGCATTTGTGTATTTAGCTTAGTGTTAGTAATTAAAAAATAAAATATAATACATTTTACACTGTATAAAATATTATTTTATACGGTGAATAATAAAGTATAAATTTACAAAGTGAAATGTATAAAACATTTCAATGTTAAAATAGTGATTAGATATTTGCGAAAACCTTATTACATTTTGAAATCTTCACTAGATGAAATTGATGATTTTTAAATATAACAATATGCAAACATTAAACAATAAAATGAAAAATTAAAAAAAGAACAATACAATAAAGGATTATTTAATCTGTGGGAGAAACTTCGAAAATTGAATGTACGGTACAAGAGAATACAAAAGAATACAGTAACGTTGGTCCAGTGACGGCATGTCCATCAAAAGCGTCAAGGAGGCTTCCTCGTGGTCGACATATTGCGCGAAAGCGTCGATCGTTTATCTCGGTACAACGATCTTGCAAGAATGGGGAGTTGGGATTCGAAAGACAGACGAGGGGGGCCCGTGGTTCAAGAGGTTCCAGCTGGCACGGCTCAACACGCCCATGAAGTGGCGGTCTCTCGCTCTTCGGTGAGACTACGACGACGCCGACGGCGAAGAAGAAGAAGAACACGGCACGTGTTTGACTAAACACTCGTGCGGTCGTTATCTTGTTCACGCTACGGCGAGAACGGACGAGTGGGCCCCACTGGGGACAGAGCGATGCGCCCAAAACATGGGCTATTCTTCCGCGTACCGGGGAACCAGGATCAGAGGAGAGAGAGAATAGCGATGCCGCGACGCGCGTCGGTACATTACTAGCTTGCCAATGTACAAATCACAGTCCATTTACTCCATTCAGCGCGACACTCGTTTAACGACACTCGGACGCGAGAGAGAACGGCCGTAAATCCTGGCCGGGCCTCGTGCCGTTTTCTCTTTTTCTTTCCGTCGTTTTGTCTCTTTCCTTCGTTTTTCTTTCGATTGAAAAAGAATACCGATAGGGCTCCGAAATTTATTACGAAGCATCAATTATGTTTTTTAAAAAATAAATAATAATAAATTATGTCAATTTGAGATTTCATTGAATCGAATTCGTGAAACTGGAAATGAGAAATGAGAGGATTTATTGATATTTTTGTAACTATTTTGTAATTAATTATTTGGAATAAAGTGCAAATAAATTTTGAAGAAAAAAAATAACATCGTAAAATATTCCTGTTTTGTAATATGATGAATTTTTACGGTGTCAATTTTTAGATTCTCTACGGGCTTAAATAATATGAAATAATTTAATTAAAATAAGATTTATGGAAGTAGTGGTTTATGTATTATTATTATAAATATTTATAAATTATTATAAATATTTATCTGAAAAGTGTTACAAATTTTGGAATAACTCGTACACCTTCTGCTTTCTTTCAACTGTTACTTACATTTACATTAAAACTTCAATACGAGCATTTACGTTATCTACCTTTATGTTATACTCATTTATCATTTATCCTAAATGGCTTTTTAAGAAAAATTTTTCCGGAACATGATACATTTCCTCCTATCTCTTTCTTCATCTCCGCGAGGCTCACAGAGGGTACCGGTTTACCTTATGGACGACGTTACGTAGCTCGTTTCAGTATAGCACGAGCGAGGCATACGAAGCTACTCCTTTGCGGTTTATATCCTATCCTGTGCATGAATGCGCTCGCGCGTAAACACGTAAACGCGTGGATGTGTGCGCCACGTGGAGTGTCCGCGAGCGGACTCGTCCGTGTTCCCCGTGTATGCAGGTACCACACAGGACTACCACCTTGGTAGTATCTTGATAACACGACTCTCTCGCCGTGCGCAGGAGAACGTGAAGTCGAACCTCAGTGATCCGCATTCGTCCTACGGTGAAACAAGCTTCTAAAAAATCGCATGATGTTACAATATTTCCACAATCTTTTGTTTTCTCACTTTTGTATATTATATCGAAGAATTTTTCGAAAAGTAAACTCTTCAATATTATTCCTATATTAATTACAAAATAGTCGCTCGATGTATCTATATTAAAAATTTTGATATTAGAATTTAATGATTTTACAATTTTAAATTTATGCTTTAAATAAAATTCTAATTTTAAAGTAGATTAAAAAATTATTTGATTTAATTTTATATTGAAATATTATACTCTGTTTTTAATTTTAATTACCTATAAACATGAATCAAGAGTTAGATGATTACGTGCAAAGATCAGGTAAAAAAATATTTTTAACAATGTATAATTTAAATCTCTAACGATAAATAATTCATGTCGCATTAAAAATTTGTTAGAAATGACTCGCTCGTTTATTGATTCATCGATTTATTCCTAGATTCGACCAAGTCATTGTTTGAGGATGTTAATCGTATCACGAGGAGAGAACTTGACTGAATTCAATCGTGCGAAAGCAATGAATGGCAACCACTGCCGGTGGTATCTGCGTATCTTTCAACAAGCGCGCAACATGGGGCTTAAATTGAATGAAAATCACAATTGACGAGGCATTAGCATAATGTAGCACGGATCGGTGGGTGAGGTCTGATACGGTACGACTGGCGACGAGTCGAGCGTTTCGAGTGTGTCAGCGACCCACACGGTACGCAGATTAAACTCGCTTTCATCCTAAGCGCATAATCGTACGCACGTTAAATCTGGTTTGCTTCTTCTCTTTTTAACGGGGGAGAACGCGAGCTAGACCCTGGCAGATCTTGGCAGAACCAGGAAGATGATATTGCGTTAAGCGGAGATCCTTCTAATCGTTGCCGCGGGATATGCGTGAGCTCTCTTCCGGACATCGGCATGTTATAGAAATCACTTGGGATTAACGTAGAATACAGTTCAAAGGAAAGACTCATTGAATTAGAGATGATGATGCAGATTATGAAATTCTAATGAAGTTGTCTGAAAAAAAAAAACAGACGTAACGTAAGTAACAGATGTAGTCTATATGATTTAGCCAAATTTAAAACTTTGATCTTAATTAACATTTAATTATAAAAGTTCATAATTTGCGAGGAAAGTAAATAATCGATCTAAGAAACAATCTTTTTTTTTTATAATATTAAGGTATTAAATATTTGTTGTACGTGAACTACTATTTCTTGTAAATTAGGTAGGTCGAATTTGATTGCAGATTAATTGAATTAAGACATTGAAAATTGTTTGTAGTTTGAAATAACAATACATTGAATCGTACGAAATACATGATAAAATACTTGGTGCTTCTAGCATTGTGCGCGAAGAAGTGAAAACCGATTATTTCTGTGCACAGTCATTTCGGTCGGTATTAAAACTGAAACCTCCCCGGAAAGTGAAAGTACATTCGAGAACATAAAATGCAGACTTAAACCTTGATGTCGTGAAAATAGACAAAATCGCTCAAAATGACCGATCTGAAATCTTGCTTCTGAAATAAACGGCTCAATTATGCAGGCAATTTTAGTGTGATGGCGAGAGCTATCATGACGGTAGTCCGACAGGGAATTTTCGCGCTCGTCGCCGAATAAAACCTCTCGCTACGGTGTTCAGGAACTGGTTGCTTTGTTCCATTTAAGTGCGCCACCATAAATCAGTCACGGTGCCCTTTCCGAGCGAGTGATTTATGTTCGTAAGCAGCTATCGGATAAATTAGCGAACACGAGCGCGCGAGCGCGCGCGCGCTCGCGAGTAAATGCCTCTTCTCGGCGGTAAACACCTACAAATGTACGACATCTTTCATTTTCTTTTATCGCCCCGTTTCGGCTCCGTTCACACGCGATGAAAATAAGATGAGAATCGTGATCGATGGAAAACGTCTCGCTCCTTTTCGCACGAACGCACATGTATTCTGGGAGATTCGAATAAGCCTTAATGTCTCTCCTTTGAGTGTATATTTAGAATAAGCTGTATAATGATGGACTCTCTCTCTTCGAGTACATTAGAGGATATTATCATTCGAGGTGGTATTCACTATTGGAAATTGGAATATTCTGAAGATTTCTATAGCAAGGAAGAATAAGAGAATAATATCCCTCCTAAAAGAATTTTAAGCAGGATTTAACTCAGCGAAATCTTAACTGAAAAGCTTACTCGTCAAGATATACGTGTGTCGAAAATTTAAGAGTCTGAAAAGAAGTTTCATCAATGAAATTCTTGAAAGAAGAATCTCGTTTTGCAAACTGTTTTCTTCAAATTTATTAAGGAATCTTTTTTCTTTTAAATTCCATGCGATCCTGCTGAAGAACTTGTTACCCTTCATCTTAACTTCCTCATTCAGAATGGCGATTCTTCGCGTCTCCCGAGATACTAACTCAGTGACATACGCAACTGCAATGTACAAGTTGAACATCGTGTTCGGGCAAGGAAATTTCACGGTTGCACGCGCAGGGAACCCACCTGGGCGCACCTGTGGCCCACGGGGCCCATAATCGTCGCGTCGAGCATAATTAGTCGAATATTAATACAAGCTCCCCAGCTGGGCGCGGCGTGTTCCCGCATACTTCCCCGCTGAAAAAATATACCGCGAGGAATTCCTTGGCGGGCTGAAGAGAAACGGGAACGACGATGCACGGGAGAAAGAAAGATGAACGCGGGAGGGATGGGGAAAAAAAAGGAGAGATGACGAAGAGACGAAGTACAAGGGCATAATGTATGAAGAATGAACGGCGAGGGAAAGAGAGAGATGCCTGCTGCATAATGTGAAAAGAAAAAGAGAAAGAGAGATAGAGAGAAGGGGGGGGAGAGAGGGCGGAGAAAGTATATGCACGTGCGCAAGGATAAGAAAATGGGGCGGAGAAGGACGAAGAAAGAGTCTCCAAAGGAACGTTCGTCGCAGAGATCGTTATGCGGGTGTTTATGGCTCGCGGCCTTTACGATTCGGGCCCCCCCCTCTCTTTTTGTTGCTTCTTCGCGCGTTCCTCGCGCACGAAGCCCACATGAGCACCGGAACATCCTCGCCGTTCCCCCCCTTCACGAAGCGAAGAAGAAGAAGAGTCTCTCTCGCCTCTCGTTCGGGGAGAGTTTCAGATTGTGTGATAACTGGCTCCCACACCGGAGCCGGAGTCGCCGGTCGGTCGCCGCGACCCCCCAGCGTTCAATGAGAGACATTTCTCATCATTTTCCATTCAGCCCGTCTGAGTTATAAGCCCCGGCTACGCCTTCTATCTGCGGCCACAATCGTTCGATTTATTATAAGCGCGCGAAAGAGCCTAATGAATTTAATTTCATATTTCACGACCGGTAAGTAGGCAATCGTGAATATGCCCGCGGATATGAGCCGGCATGGATTTAGGTGGCAAGACGCGCGGATATATTCGATGACCCGAAGCGAGAAAGGAGCGAAAGCCAGAGACGAGGAGAATCGCAGCGATATCACTTCTTATATTTTCGTGGCTCGAAATCGGGAGACCACGAAACGAAAGTGATCATCGCAGATGAACAGTTACACTCTCCATTTGCGAATTTATCGCCAATTGATTAGCCAATTAGCAGAAAAAAATGGCAAAAAGAAAAAATTGATAAATATGTACATTTAATACGCCTCTTCGAAAAAAATATTAGTGATTTAAATTTTAAAGAATATATCCTTGTTCTTTATTATCTGAAATTTAAAATTTTTACTTTTTTTTCATGCATCTGCAGAATCTCTCAAGATAATCACCAGCTATTCTAGCATTCATAAAGTTTTAGTCAAGTTGAATTTTTGATCATTGAATTTTGAAGTTCTAAACAATAAATAATTATACAATATTATAATTCAAAATTATTTATACTTTCTGATTGAATTGCAATTTTTGCAAACGGAATCTGCTTCTTAAAACTCGATCATGACATCTTATCTGGAATAATCGTGCCAGAATCAACCGCTGAATCGAGATGCAAGCATTCTTATCCCATGCAAAAGAATCCATTAAGCATTCTCCGCGAAAAGCACATTTTTCCACGCGAGTCGTAATTCTTAGCGATTGGAGTAATAGTCTCTCTTGGAGGAACAGTGCGCGGTAGTTAAGTTATTAAATTTATCTCCGCAAACCGCGGAGTAAAAATCGTGGTGATTTATTATTTTTTGCTGCTTAACGACGCGAGCGGAGAATATGGCTCAGGCAGCATCTCTCATTCTCTCTCTCTCTCTCTCTCTTTCTCGCTCTCCGATCATCTCCCACTTCCTTCTCCGCTTTTTGTCCATCCAAGTTTTTTTCCCCGGATGAATAGTAGGATAACTTCATGGCATAAATTTTCGCGGTTGCGACTCTTGGATACAAATGATCGCGTAACTTGTCCAGGGAAGCCGGCGGAAGTTCAGTCGCGTTGCGTGAACCGTGCAGCCGAATTTCTGTGTTTGCCATCCCGAGTAAAAAATTTATAATTCTTCAATAGGATTATTAACCTTTGTACTTTCGACTTTATTCGCAAAGCATTGTTGCATAATTGTTAATATATTTATATTATAATTATCGTTTAACTGGTGGATACATAATTAATAACGTAACCTACATTATTAATTGTTTATTCGTCATCGAAATGTTTGACGACTCAATTTCGATACCGTATTATTTCAATATTAGCACAGATAATATCGAAGAACTTTCATTTTATAGAAAATTAATTCCGGCAGTATGGAGAAATTAAAAATTAATATTAGAATAATTATTTAAATTGCTACATTGCTTTTGCCGCTCAGTATGTCGGAGAAACTAAAAACTTTAATATAGTTCAGCATCTTAAAAATTGTGCATGTGACAAGAAAGTCTATCACACGAGCTCGCAGGATCAATTATGTCCCATTCATCTTGAGAAGATTGATTGGGTTACTTCTTCTTCCTCTTCTTCCTCATCCGGTTTCTCCCGTTACTTCCCGCGATCACGAAGACGATCTCCTCGACTTCCGGCGGCGAGGTACAAGAGGGATCTCGGTGGTAGTGGCGCTTGGCCGGCGCGACACGGTTCGTTTGCCGCGTGCTCGGCCTGAAGAAACTTCCTCTTCTTTCGATGCCGGAGCACCTTCGAGCAGAGTTTGCGGAGAAACGGCCAGGTAGGCAGGTAGAAACGCAGGCAGAAGCGTAGAGCTGCAAGCATAAGCCGAGCCACTCGCGGAGCTGCGGAGATTCCCGCGAGTACATCGAGCGGGGCGAGTTCGTTCTCGCGCACGAACTTTGACGCTAATGGCGTGCATTAACGGCTAGAAAGAAAAGGGGCGAGCCAAGAGAGAAAGAGAGAGAAAGGCGGCAGGGAAACGTAGCGTAGCCGTGTTCTCTGTAAAAATTCGCATCCGTTTAATACCCTTCACCTCTTTTGCAGAAATCTGCCTACGCTTCCTATCATTCAACGCATCTCCCTGCGTTCTTCCTCTCCTCTCCCTCTTCTGGGAATTTTGAAAACCGAGCAATGCAAATCGCGCCCGATGCACACGCGATATGATGAATTCGAGGATGCTTGTACGATTGTCTCGGAAAATGTTTCGAGCAAATTTTAATAGTCTTCTTCTTTTGCAGTTTTGCTTGTCCTCTTCTTACCTCTTCTTTCTCAGTAAACTCTTGTTCCAGAATCCGTTGGATACGTTACTATGAAACTATTGATCCATTACCGTTATCCATTACGGTATCTCGAAGTCAATTAATTCACAGTGAATTCTTCTTTTTATTCTTTCCTGTTTATTCTTCTCTCTTATTTGCTTTAGCCTCGAATTAATTTTTTAAAATTTAAACTCTTATGGATGTCAATCGTCATTATGGTTGTCAACATCGCCAAATCCAGTGGACATCTCTTCGTCGAAATTTGCCATTGACCCCGGTTGAAAACCGACCGCACCCAGCGATTAACTCCCTCGTCCAGCTTGCTTTCGCGTATTTGCGACGCACGTCGGAAGAAGGGGAAAAGGAGGAATTGTGAGAATGAGGAAAGCGCCGCGCTGCGCCGCATCGCGCTGCGCAGGATATGTTTACCGTTACCGTGCACGATCGCCGCGTCGATGACCCCGCGACTCGTTTAATGGTGATTATAGAAGAACGTGGACGCAGTGAGCGCCGCGGCGTCGTAAAACGATGATTTAGGCCGTCGTTGGTCGATCCGCGGGGACGGCGACAATCTCGTAACGCCGGAATCGCCGATCTACGCCGGGATGCGCTCGCGGATGTCGTCGTTTTGCTGGACGGAATTATTTAGCGACTTGGCGCCACACATATATATATGCTCGATCCAAAGATAGAATTCCGCGGATTTCGAGCGAAACTTACAGCATCTGTCATTTAATTAAAATTCTTCGTTATTTATCAACGTTTAATTTGAAGATTATATAATAACTGCTGCAAATTACGGAACATTTGCGTAGACCGTTTGTCGATTAATCGGCTATCGGACGACGGCAACAATGACGGCATATCCGATCTGATCGCCGCGGCTCGTAAAAGAGCCTCTCCGGGGAAAACGGAGCTCTCCCCTTTTCTTCTCTACCTCCTGGTGTCCAGGAAGTGACAATCGAGTAGAACGCGATACGACTTTGTGCCTGGTGCCCGTCGTTTACGGTAGCCTAAGGGCCCGTTTCGGAGCCGGGCGAGGCCGATATCGCCGTTCCTAGATCCCAGAGAGAGATCATCAGCTGCGTCTCCGCTACTTCGGCTGTTCACATAGAACAATACGGCCGATATTTCGAAAATTGAGATAAAAAATTTATTTATATAATTTATACTTGGCACAATGCATTATTGTGTTATGAAAAAGAATTCCGCAAATCGCATAAGTGTTTATAAAATATATAAATGCTGCATTAAGAAACATATTTTGTAAAGACGCGATAAATATTTTAAGATGCATAGCACTAGCACGAAATAAAGGATTTAAAAGAAAATATAGTGTAAAATTGTAAAACAAAAATCTTACAAGAAAATACAAGATCCTTGTCTAAATAATATCTCTTCGTCTTAAATATATATTGAAATGGTACTTTAAGATGGATTTACTTCTTGCATTATAAATAATTTTGTAAATGATAATAGCAGCATATATTATTGATATCAATGCGATATAATTTGAAGAGAATTTTTATATTAAATCAATTGAGCGCTCACCGAAATTAACAATTCTAATCCGTTACATAATATCTGCCATTCTTTTTGGGTATTACGAATCCTGAAAGCCTCAATCGGATAATTGCGATTAATGCTCTCGATACGTGCGATAAATAATCCTTGTAACTTATATATTATACAAAGTTATCGATTTTAACGTAACAAAATCTAAACGCAATAGCTGCCTCAGCTTCGTTTATATTAATTATTCGATTAAAATCGACACAACAGTTTTAATCAGCCATTTATTTCTTGTCATTCTTTCTTGTCTTCTCTCTTTCTCCGTCCCTTGACACGACGGATTTCGGAAAATTCAAACAGACAGTCGCGATTAATACGTTTCTCCCTCTGTTTCTCCGTCTCTCTCGCCATCGGCTCTCGAACGTCGGAGAACGGACTGGTCGGTGGCTGTCTTTTCT
>VBVR01003268.1:0-18295 GCA_011638315.1 Tetramorium parvispinum
ACGGAAATTTCTAAACAGAACGGATGGCAAAGCAAACGCGGCACTCCGAGGCCCCTGAATTCATTTCGGGGGTGAATGTGTATGTGTGTGTGTGTGTGTGTGTGTGTGTATATATATATATATGCACGCGCCACGGAAGAAGACATTACCGTAGAGATTACCCCGGGGAGGGCGAGCATCGTTGGTGAAATTTTATGCCACGTCAGTGCGAGACGCTCGACCCCTCGTCAGCGAGTTCCGTTAGTACGTTCCTGCGATCGTCCGCAACCACGGAGGAATGGACCCGGTCGTTCAAGTTGTCCGTAATTCTCCGAAGTCTAGCACGCTCATCCATCATCAGTCTATCACATGTAGTCGAAATAATGAGCAAGATCGCTAGCGCAATATATTAGGTAATACATATATGTTACAAATTTATGTCGAAATAAAATTTTACTTTATGTTTTATATATAATTGATATAAATTTAGTTTCAATTTTTTTCTTCACAGCACCATAAAAAAAGAAATTATTCAAGATCAATATGCAATATACTTATATATATACATTAGGCAATATTTTTGCTAAAAAATATATATGTATATATGGTTAGATGTAACCTGGTATAATGATACTTTCAACCTTTTTATAATCTTCATTTCTCATGCAAGGTCTCTAAATATATCGGAAATGCGATTTTTGCCAAACGTCGTCTCGACCGATGTCCTGTCATAGTACATAGAAGGAGATAAATCGTCCGTATGTATTTGGTCTTTTTAGAGACTTCAGTCCCCACGCTTCGTATTTATCGATATCCGCAAACAGCTCCGATGCAGCTAATGGCCTCAACATCGAGAAATAGTGAGAAATCGTTTTAGTCGCGGTACGTATTCACGAACGACGTTACTATCTCTCGTTCGGCGTTTCCCATGGTGATGACCTCCATTCGAGGCTTATCAAGACGGAAGGTAGAGGATAGTACGTCGCGATTGCTTTCCAATCATGGACATATGCCGACTTGACGCCGAATTAGCTGCCAGCGCGATCGAAAACGCGGTGATAATCGAGAAGCGACTCGTCTAAACGAACAGGAAAACGTCCCCTCGCGAATTATTTATACGACTTCCGCTCGAATTCCTATGATCGCTCAACGTCGAACGAGAATTGCTAATCGATAACAAGAAATAGCGCGTCTCTAACATCACTATTCGATTATCGGCCAATAACTTGTACATTGGGTTTTCCGACTTTCCGTCGAATATAATAGCTGAACTTGGTGATGGAACGGAGAACACTCGCGGCACTACTAAGACTTCCACAATCGCGCTCGTATTTACAGCACCTGGTATTAACGATATAATTTCGAAACTAATTACGATCGGTGAACGAACGAAGAAACGCGAACAGACGGTTCTCTAGAAAATTAAACTACGGCGCGTCGCCTCACCTAATTAAGAAATCCGTCCACATCTTCGCCTTTCAAGATCGAGCGGCGCAGCCAAGGCACGATAAGGTGAAAGTCTAACGGCAGAGAGAGAAAAAGACCGTAGAGGAAAGCCGAAATGGTAAGAACCGTAATTAAATCGGAGCGAAATCCCGCGGAATAATTAATTGGAGAGCTCCTAAAGTATACCGGGCGCGTCGGTGGACGCGTAACGTCGTTAGCCAAGGGCCTTTCGAGGGTCGTAAACCCCGCAGGCGGCCCTTTGGCGATCCAAGCATCCCCCTCTTCATTTTGAAGAGGGACACGCTAAAAGCGAAATGGAACAAGAAAGGGTGCCAGTTTTGCTCTTTTAGCTTTCCAGAAAACAAAATTATTCCGAGATCGTATACGGAAACTGTCCGGATTGTTTACTCGCTCTTATGACCACATTTTGTGTCTTGTGTCATGAAAATTGTATCGCCAGTTTCGTATCCTCTCTCTCCCATTATTAGATAAAAGCTGTGACGATTGCAAGATAAATTAGATGTGAAATAATATCTTGTATTTATTTAGAGGTTTGATCATTTGATTATTCCTAGATTTTTAGATTCTTTTTCTGTCCCGGCCAGTGTATATTACGGAATAAATTCAAAATTGTCGGAGCGGAACATATCTCATTAATAATTTCATGATCTCGTTTGCAAATTTGTTAGATATAGCTTAACGTTTTATTTAAGCGCTTTAATTATGCATAGGCACGTAACGATTGAATTCGATAAATGTATTTTCACATATGTAAAATAATTATAAGCTGGAGATATTTGATATTCAATTTAATTTAGCAATTTCGTAATGCGTAATATTTATGACGAAAGAAATTCCATGCATTTTGATTATTATATCCTTCTCTTTCTCATCGCAACAATTTCGTATCACTGAATTATAATAAAATACAAATAATATGCCGCTGTCAACGTGGATAATTAAAATTCCTTAAACACCGTTTCCACAGATATTACCACTTCCATCCACTTGTCCTTTCAATTAATGTCTATAATTAGCTGAGCGTCCGTCTGACCGCGAATCTCAACTGCGAAACTGCAATCGAGTGCCCTAGACGTATTAACCAAGCCGTGAAGCGACACGACGGGCCCAGACTGCGCCTCGAAACCGCGGGGTTGTATTCCTCGGAGCATCCCTCGTCGAGAGGACGACCGCGCCGTCGTCCGTGCCCGACTGTTCTCGGGCAGAATGTCACACGCGTGTCGACGAGATTTGTGCGGCCGACCGGAATGCGAAGCGCTTGCGGTCCGGACGTCGTTTCGCGGCCGTAGCGCGAGTAGTGCCCTACCATCCTCGCGAAACGAGGCTCTTGGCGCGGCTCCAGCTGCCACGCTAATTAAGGGATAGAAAAGGCAACGCGCTCGCGAAAAGTCATTCCCGCGAGTGGTTAATGATCAAAGAGAGTCAGCCCTTTCGATGTCGCTCGTTTCGTTACACTGTCTCTCGTTAAAGACGTCGCGCGATCATTCTCACCTTCCGCTAGAAAGATTTCTATATTTTTCATCCTTTGTTTAGCTTTCATCCATTAGCTATTGTATATTGATAAATCTCAACTCTAGCGATAACTAGATGCGATTAATTTATCTTGCAACTGCGGTAAATTTAAATATACCTTATAAACAGGTTTACTGCTACCTTTCCTCAACATGTAGTTTTCGTATATGCGCAGTAATTTAGCAATAACTAACAATGAATTAAATTTTAAGAACAAGTGTATAATTGAATACGAATAGCGATTAAAATTGGCAGTTAAGTATGGTTAACTATTAGAATTCAGATTCGCCATATACTTATCGTTGAAAGTTTAAATGCCGCTGTAAAATGCCTACGACTGGAACGTGACGCTATGCCGTAAATTCGTTCCGGTTCACAATCAGGCGAACCGTGCGGATCGCATTCCGCGCATTCTTCGTCGTTCAAGGAAGGGTAGAGGGTGGCGTGTCGACCGGTATTTATCCTGGACGCAGATCGCGGTTTACGGAGTGACCGGCGGTATGCGAAGAGAGCGGACGATCATTAGATCTCTGCGTACAACGAACCGACGCGCTGTTCCCTCTCGTCGGTTCTTGCGGTATGCGAGCATATTCGGTACACGGTAGACTTCGAGAGGGGAAAATCACAACCGTTTTAAAGACCGCAAGGAGATCGGGACGAAAATGCATAAAGAACGATAGCGATGAAAGAGACTATGCGGAGACGCGACAGGCGCGTATGGACGAACATGCCGCTATTTACGATCGTCGCATTGCGGATCCGAGTCGCATTTAAAATCGACCCAGTTTTTCCAAGATTCACTAACGCGAAACCACTACGGACCATGTGCGTCTTCCCCTCTTGGCGTCTCATCGCGGATTCGCGGTTGTTTGCGCGTGCTTCGCAACCGCTTCTCTAAGCTGTGCTACTTTCGGTAAGAGATATGTCATGGCGGGGTGATATTTGCATTATTTGCTGATTTATACGAACGGCGCACGTTACTGATCCTAGACGTCTTTCAGCGTGCATATGAGTTACGGCGATTTCTTATGAGAGCCGTCGCGCAACGGAAATTGATACATCAATGATCAGCATTGCAGATGCTCCCGACGACGCAATGCAGTGCCGTGCATTCGAAATCGATCCGCTTTCATTTATCTCGTTACTATGCACCCGATCTTAGCACAAATAGCCATTCTGCGAATCTGCGCGACGCGTCTTTCATCGATCGTCAATCGTCTAATCTCGCGGATTTACATACAACCGATTACAATAATCGATTTGATCGACATTGCTGTTGTATCCTCGACTCTCGTTGCAGCGTGAGTCTCCAATGAGATTTTCTCGAGAAAAAGACATGAAAAAAAAACGCGGTATTTGCAGATTGAATTCTACAGCTGGAACATGCAACGTCCATTTTTTTAATTCCAAAAAAGCATTCGCGGTAATAATTCGCGTCGGAAGCATGATTATCGCGGAAAGAAGCGTATAAAGTAGTTAAACCTAAGAAAATGCTTTTAGCAAGATATGTTTTCGCAGATAATGTCACAATTGTGATAAGTAAAAGTATTTCAGGAATATTTATAAAATAATAGGAAAAAAATAGGGACGACAGAGCAGATAAGTATACCGATGACATTCTTATCTAATCATCGTCAGAGTAAGTAGTTCGATAGCAATTGAATAATTGAAATGGTTAACCTTTCATGAATAATGTCTTTATACGCGATCGATTATATATAGAAGTTCAAACTCATTAATCTTTCCTATCATAAATATATCCTCTTTTCGGTTTCAATGGTCATTGTATTTTATTTAATCAGTGGAGTAAAAACATCACTCAAAAACAAGAGTAAGAAAAGCTTGAATATATATTTTAAAAGAAAAAAAAAGTGTTTCCATTATCCAATTGTATTTTATAGCATGGATAACGTTATTATTATTCAATGCATTCCAAAAGGAATTCGGACGTAAAAATCATTCAATCGATTCGTAAAATTGTACAAACATTGCGTCAAAAATTCAACGCAAACTAAAACTTTTAAAATGGGCAATATTTTCATCGATAAATAAACAACGTATTGTAGAAAAAAAAGATTCGTTTTATAATGATTTTTTGAAGTGTGTGCAGAATCGTAACTTAATGATAAAATATATAATACCCGACAGAGAATGCAGAATTTGTTTGAAACCAATCCCGCGGAGTTCCTCATCGCCGGCCTGAACTTTGGCAAGATTTTGAGTCTACATGAATATTGTCTGGGTGCATTACGTGCGCGCCTCGCGCCTGCTCGCCTCAAGGCGTACTGTCTATGCGAAAACATATTCGGTATATACAGGTATATACCAAGTACTCTTACGATCGCTACATATATAACTTGTGCCGTCTCTTATCTGCTATGAAAATCTATCGTCAGCATTCCTCCAAATACAAAATATCTGAAGATTAAAAAGGAAACAAATCAATCACGATGCCGCATTTCAGTGCTACATTCCAATTGACCTTTCCAATTGTTTAACTTTAACACGCTGTGATTATATCAGGATGTATGAATAATTTCTGGGATACGTATCCTCTAAATCAAGTCGCGTATTCTCATCACTTAATTTAATTTTCTACTTAAAATTTCTCTCGTTTGAAACAGATGACCCAATTTCCTGTTCGCTCATGCGGTATTCGTGACCTTTCTCTTTCTCTTGCAATAACGAACGGCAATGATAACGTATGCATAAATGTATTTGTCAGCCAGATCTATGTGATTCCATTGTCCACCATTGGAATAAAACCTCGTACTAAATGTAGGGTGATCTATGTAAGGTTCGAATGACCGCGAAGAATTATTGTGCGACTTGTTAAAGAGAAGTTCAACTACGAACGGACGTGCATCGTATACCGTTATAGGCCTTACACAAGCTTCTATTTCGAGTACATGTGTCATCGCTAGTAGTTGTCATCATTGCAGGCATCGCCCTTCACTGACGGCGCATTCACGGTTATTCCGGTAGCGGTAGGCACTCTACTCATTCATGCCGGTAACGGATGCTTCATTGGCCTAGATTAGAACGTGAATAGAGCAACGGACTGATAGCAAAGTCGCTACCATGTCCATTCCCGCGAGCACATTTTCCCTCCCCGCGACCCTTCTCTAATCGAACATGAGGGGTTAAATGTACTTTCGTATCGGCTTACGGTTTGAATTTACAAAGAATTAAAGATACAATTAAGGTAATGTGAACATTTTTATATATTTTATAAAATCTTACGCATATGTTGTTAAAGATGAACCAAAATTTGTTTGGACTGTAGGAATCTCTACAAGATGTGCTCACCTGCAACAAAAAGAATATAAAATATTAATAAAGATGTAGATGAAATTTTAAACTTAAATGCTTATATCGATGTAGAAACGTTGTTGTACATAGTACAATTAGCATAAAAGATATAAATAAATGTCTGTGCTAAGATATTTCACCGAGAAGGTATCATAACAATGCAACGAGTTAACGTAAGAAAGAAAATTTTACATAACGGAAGGAGAAAAAGGGGAAGCAGAAAAATATTAAAAACACTCATATTAAATGAAAAGACGAAGTGTCATTTATCGAGCACATATGAAAAACAAATTTAAGATGATGACATAGAAAAAGCATAGAAAAGGGAAAGACAAGAAGAGATACTGTATCGTGAAGGGTGTGCTCCAAGTTTTTCTCGTTTTCTTATACTGGACCAGCAATAGGAAGCAAGAGGAAGATCAACGCTAAGAACTAAAATGGTCGGTTTGAATCCGAGATCTATGCTTTCTCTTCTCCCCATCTCCCATCGTCGAGCGCTGCAAGTCTCTCCAAGATACTCTCTATCCTCCTCTTATGCCTATGGCTGAAACTTCGACAACGAAACTTTCTTACTGATCTCGAATTGTACCCGCAAGGCTTGCCCACGAGAACCACGGACCCTAATGTCCTTAGACGGAATCACAAACGCGCGTGTAACGACTTGGCACGGACCAATGCACTTCTGGATTCCTTGGAAGACTTAGGTACTTTTTAAAAATACTGTAATCGCGCCACTTTCCATTACCAAGGGAAAGTGCAACGAAAGACATTACTTATTATAAAATGTATGTTAGCTATTTAATAATAACTTAAATAAACAATGCATTAATGGTCAATATTATAAATCAATATGTTTCGATTAAATTATTTGTAATCACAAATAAACACGAGAGAAGGAAATAAAATAGATATATATATATTTTTTTTTAATTCTAAAAATATTTAAATCAATATTGACATGTGTATGAGAGATATCGTTACTTATGAAAGAAAAGATATCGCGTTTGAAAAATAAAATGTTCGTATCGTCTATGTTAATTTTTTCAGCATTTTATAATTAGAACATAACAAGTGTCCGAAATGTGTTACACACATAAATTATGGAAATTTAAATATCCGCGTTATGTCTAAAAATACGAATACGTGCCTTATTCTTGAACTAATATATTAGCGACAGAGAAGAGGAGTTAAATTTTGTTCACGTCGCTGTCAACTGCTGCAAAAGTTACATAGCACAGTATTCAATTCCTAAAACATCATACCGTGAGGCCAATCCGTCAAGTTGACGGGAATGTGCCCGAAAACTCACTTAAGGTATAAAGCGAATGACTGATGAGGAAATATATATAAGTGACGAAGTTATTTCCTAGAGCGTAATTTATATGCGCGCATCTGTTTCGAGTGCAACGTTTTATCGTAATTCACGTTACTAATTCATGGCGCGGGCCAGATGATTGATCCTGGCGCATCCCTGATGCGAAACTTAAATCCTACTCCATTGAGTAATAATCCGATTACGCGGAAGAAAATCGTAAATTACATGTTTATGATATAATCATACAAGATATAATCGTATCGAGAGAGAATTATCAGCGTGCGGTGTGTGTTGGACGGTGATGATAATAATAATAATAATAAATTTCGTTTGTCATATTTGATAACAATTACGTACCAGTGGATTCGTAGCCGATGCCGTTCAGGGTAATTTGGAATGAGCGAACGCTTCGATTAACACATTGCCCCGTACGCTCGTGTAAACATAGTTACTCACCAGTTACGGGCTACTATATTATACTGCAATAGCCTCATAAACCGTAAACAAGTACATAGTTTCTACCTGAGCAGTCGCCGTCATGCGAAATCATAAATATGTTGTTATACGTAAACCGGTAATATCTCGTTAATTCGTTCATTGCATCATTTCACGGATACATACGCAGAAATACATATATTCGCTTGAAAAGAAATGGGGGGGGATTAATTAATTAATGGAGATAAAATCGATCGAAACGATACTTGCATGGTCCATAGATTACAATTTCTGTGACTCGGAAAAAATTCTCTATTGAGAAACTGGTCCGTTGGATAAAAAATTGAGATAGAATAATTGACACGAGCGATTGTTTATGGCACGAGGATTTAACTACCAGTTGCACGCGAGCATCTGGAAAACGAAGTCGAGAAGCGGCTGAGCAAATAAAGATGTTGCCGAAGTCTTTCAGATCTTATCTCGTGAAATGATAACCACACAAGCCAATTCCCAGATATCCAAGCGCCGCGAACAAAGGGACAGCGAGATGGCTCCAAAGGAGAAAAATAACATATACAGGAGATAACGGATTCTCCGTGCGGAGAAGTGCTTCTTTTAGCCGCAGATGCGGAGATCGCAATCACAGCTGGACTCGGAACAATGAAGAAGGGATATCCCCAGAAGGAGAGACCGAATGACGATAGATTCGAAGGATTCACGAGTATTTTTTCGAAAGAGGATTCCGTCCGGAAAGCAGTCGGGAAAACAAAGGGGAAGCGACGCGACGGTACGCCGAAAGTGGAATCACGGAGGAGGGGAGGAGGGACGGTGGGAGCCGAAAAAAACAGGAGGGACAAGAAAAGGCACGTATATCGATTACCGAGTCCGATGTCTCGAGCCTCAAACAGGACGGAGGAAAGGAGAACGTTACCAAGAGTACCGACTGAATCTCATTCCTGTCGGGTTGCGAGCAAATCCTTCTACCATCCAACCGAGCTTCCTCGAGCCTTCGTGGCGTCGCGGAATCCCTGATTTTCCGCCCGTTTCCGAAAAAGGCGACGACGCCTCCGTCTGTGATTCAGGGATTTACCGAAGGTCGAATTTGCGCGAACGTCGCATCGGACCAGTGCGACAGAACTGTTGAAACGACGATAGATTCCTTCGCGGGACGCGACTGAATTTATTCAACAATTTGAATTTGATAAAAACCAGGATCTCATATATTATATTTGGATATTGGACATGAGCGCGTCGTCAATTCTTAACTCAACCATCGGAAAAGATTCAAAATTTTGCACATTTAAAATTCGATCGACAGATCTAACAACTTGCTGGAATATCTTAAAAAAAATATCTCTTATAAAACGTTTGCAACTTATTTATATCAAATCAATGTGTTGTATTAAAAACATGCGAAATATTGGACTACATAGCGGATTGTGTCGTCGTTAACAAACACGGGCTGGCCTTCGATTTTTTCTCACTCCAATTCCTACGACGCCCTTAAAATAGCGCGGTCCACTTTTTAACAAGGAACGCTCGTTTCGCACGTCGACTTTCAGTCCGCATCGCTTTCATTTTAGGAAATCGTGTCTTCTAGTAGATAATATGCGCTGTCTGTAACCCTTCTGCCGTGGCTATTACGAGCAAACTTATTCGTTTCCTTTCGTTCGATAATCTAATACTACGATCGCTGGTATATCGCCGTACCTCTAATATCAATCTATCGAGGCATGTTGAACGGATTATCATAATGCCGATATTTTCAAGTAGCAAGTAAATCTATATGGAGGTACAATCTGTCTGTATCTCTTGCGAGACTATTCATTTGTTGGCTATTCAACTTACCACTTGGCAGATAATGTTCTGACAGATTTATACCAAGCGCATTTTAATTCACTTAGCAGGTTTAAGAGTTAATCTATGTATATCTTGTTATGTCAATTTCTCACGTGCTTTTATCTACTTTTATCTCCGTTTTTAAAACTTTTCTGTTACGAATAAATTATACAGTTATTTATACAACTTTATTGATAAAAAAAACCAGTAAAATATTATATTGCATAGTTTCACAATTTCTTAATAACAAGTTATCGCAATAATGGTTTATTGAAATTTTTAAAACTCGATTAAATGTTAAACATCATATCTACTTTAAGTCACAGATATTGAACTAAGATTTTATAAAGACGTTTTAATGCTATAATTTATGTTATTTTATTATTTATATAACGTTAATAATGAACGTTTCATTTTTCATATTTATTTTTAACTATTTATTTGTTTGTGTTTCACTATACTTATAATTATTATATAATCACGATTGAATAATCGATTAACGAAATCGATCTTATGCGGATAGAGAGCAATTGCGAGAAAAAAAGAAATAGCTATGGTCAATGGAATTAAATGCCGGTCCTCCGTTAAAAAGCACCACTAATTTGGGAGGCTCTTATACCTTCGGCCTTTTTACACGAGCCAGGCGCTAAAGCGATTATGGTCATGGTAATTCCACGAATTAATTCCTTCCTGACCCACAAGCAGCCCTTTCAATGTACGCTATACAATCTTCGTTATCTGTAAAATCGTTAAACGATCTCTGATTTTCCAGCAATTCGAATATTTGTATAGACATCTCAATCATCAAGTCATGCACGCTAAATGATCTTATTCAAGCAAGCGTCTCTGGCTGCGTGAATTACTGTTCGCGCAATAATTGCAACTGCAACGTTGTATCACTTTCACTCACGAGACGTCACGTGTATTGCCTACGTATAATATTTTACCAGCAGTGAGTAATGCATACGCAGGTAGCCATCCAAAAATCTCATTGAGATTAAAAAGTTACTCCAGCTTATGCCAGCTATTAACAATGTGTTAATTAATAATTAAAGTCATTCTAATTGAACCAAGTTTTAATCACTTCTATGAAACTAACTGTCACGCAAACTTTAAATGTCTTTAACCAAGCCTCGAGCTACTTCGCCGCAGTTCCCTTGTCTTATGAAAATAATTGTTTCTGCATGCAATAACGTAAATGTCAAAAAGATTTGAAGCTTGAACCGCTATCGATTTCACTTGTAAATGAATAGCAGATTATGCATAAACAACGGACAAGTAAATGCCTCAGTATTCGAAATCTGCTGAACGAATGACGTATCTAATCTCTTCGACCGCTGCGATCGAACAATACCATTTGCGGCATACTGGAAATTGCGAAATGCAATTGCACGATAACACAATGCAAAATAGAGATTACGCGACGTTTTCCCCTTATCCGCGATGATTCGCGCGCCGCTCGCGATGGAATTATTTCATCGCTGAGATTTACAATTCTCCTCTGATGCACGCCATACACGTATATGTTTATGCTGCCTTTAATGACACCGCCCACCCCTCGTATGCTCACGGGCACTTAAGTACCCGGGTTAATGGAGTGGAATTAAGGCAAAGGAATAACTCATTCGTACGCATAACGTCGACAGGGGTGCGCTATACCCCCGGACCGACCTTTAATAACTTTATTTTGACGCGAGGGCTTGCCCGCCCCCCTTCGGTCGCGCTCGATTCGGCCACGTGAAATCCCATGAACGCACCCCGAATTCTCGACGAACAATTAAGTGGATCGATCTTAATTCATCCTCGTCGGCGTACCCTTGTGCTTGCAGAAAGAAGACTACGTCTCCCTCCTTTATCCCTATTCTTTGGAATATTCAAACCCTTTTGGCTAGCAATAGGTAATAATTACATACGGAGAAATGCAGCTACGTGATGTTTTTACAGCGGTACTTTTATTAAAAATAAGACGACATAGTGTTTTAAAAATATAAATGTGTTTAATGATTTTGTTAGAATTTGTATTAATTCATGAATAAAAAGTCTGATTTTATACCGTATACAAAATAATAATTTGTGCAATATTTTTATTTATTTGAAAAACAATATCTATTTCTTGTATTTGAAACAGTAATTTTTTTGAAAAATTTTTTTGCTCTTGATGATATCCAATATTTTCCGATGACGTAAAATCAACTCATAAATTTTATAAAAATAAAACGAATACGGAATATTTAAACATTTAATCATATTGCTGATGCAGAAGAACGTTTATGCAAACAATTTTAAAAATATAATATTTCATCGATATTTATCAGATAACATGATAATAAAAGGTATATCAATTACACACATATAACATTTAGCTTTATTTGAAGTTTCATGATTATTCGAGATTGATTTAGAAACGAATCATGAATAAAAGCGTGGTCAAAATATGAATTTCACGTAGGCTCATTCGTATTCGCCAAGAGAAATGTCCTAGTTTTAGGGATCTGGAATTCGTTGAAGCAGAAATACATAGACTTCAGTTATTAAACGTATCGATAAAACCCGAAATTGTGCCGCCGAAGCAATCGTGATTGGGAAATTTTTATTATTCTACGGCCTCTAACCTCGTTTTACTCTTCCATCGACCATCATGCCCAACGAGTTGTCCACTTACAACTCTGGCTTATCTACACGCGCATGCCAGATAGAAACTCGCGGAAGGGTAAGGTTTGCCTGGATTTCCAATTAAACTTTGGCAATTGTCGTGCTAATTATCCGCTCTCTGGACATTTTCCAGATTAAATAAACTTTGGGAGAGGGAGATATAGATGAGCGTCATGCTGCTACCCCAAATTTGTTGGTACGATTGATATTAATTATCGGATAAAGCCAATAATAATTCATATGTTTCTTGCATCGATAAATATTTCTAAAGATTTATAAATATAATAAAATAATTTTCTTAGTCATGAATATCAAACAGTGTGTTGTTTTATTTGTAACAAAATGATATTATAAAAAAATAACATTCAATGTAAAACTGTGTCTATTTTTAAAATAAAGTGTGTTTTCATTTATGAAAGCATATGTTACTATCTTTTGAACCCAATAATAAATTTGATGCTTGAAAAAAATTTTCTATCATCGTAATATAGCGGAGGTTTCTAAAGAACAAAGTCGGTAAAATCCGAATCGTGACGTTGAATACAACGTGGGTTGAACAAGACCCTTCGGGAGAAAATCTTCCGTAGGATGAGTGTCAGGATCGCAAAGGCTACACCAACCTAGTTCTTTTTCGTGCTCCAACAGGTAGGTTAACCACAGTTGACAATAGTCGACAATGCAGCGGGAAAATTCGCACTCTTCGCGCCGACAGTCCATCCTTGTCTGACTTGCAACTATTCTGGCACGTTTTTAACTCCCGGGCTAGGCGCGTACCACCCCATCCCCCATTCCATCAAGGATCTCTTTGTCTTCTTTGTATTCTCGCCTTCGAACAATTCTTTCGATTTCGCCGGCGCTTTATCGTTTATCCGCCGTATGATCCAATTAGCTCCGGTTTATCTGTACCACTAAAATCGTTATTTCCGTTTTTCATTGTTTTTCACTTCCCTATCATCCCTACCTTTCATCACATTCTCTATTGTAAATGCAACTATCTTAAGTATTATTTCCACTCTATTTTGTACGGAATCCTTTGTATTATTTTTATTGTGAGTTCAATTTTATATTGTACTATAAGATTGTTAACGCTGAATGTTAACTTATATAATACAAAGTTCTTCACATATTATATTATTTATTATTAATGTATATCTTCCGGCTACATATAAAATTTTAAATATTGTGTCTTACAAATAAGATGAATAAATCTTATTCCATTGAAAGTTTTTCTTCTTTTTCACCTATTCATTTATTATTATCGCACTCATTTCAATATAATGATTGATATACATGATGAATTGTAAAAGCATTTTAAACGGTGAGAATCGAAAGTTTTGAAATAAACATGAAAATAGTGTGACTGTGAGCTTTCTGTTAAAATACATTTCTATTCAACTTCTGTATTCTTTTGTATTTCATCTTACTGTTCGCGAGAGTTGGAAAGATTGCGCGTCTAGGTTTTACGGTTCTGCATTTTCTCGAGACGGCCATTATTCACATACGTTAGACAGTTAAAGGAAATATACATCGAGATAGATTCCAAGACTTCTCCCAACGTAATTCGATTATGCGGAAAGACAAGTTCTTAGAGGTATCAGAAATTACATTGTACCGGCATCGGAAAATTGCACTTTCCATCTAGAACGTGAAACGAAAAGAGTACGCTAGAAAATGTTTAAGACATTTCTCGGGATAATGAGACGGCATGGAAAAAGTTTGCAGCGAACATCAAGAATCTCTATATAACAAAGCGCAAAGTTACACAGGAGAATTCAACCGGTATGCTACATAACGGAATTAATGTTATTACCTGAATGTCGAACTTTTATTATTCAAGTCGCGGTATCGTAAACAGCTTCTATATGCCGTGTAAAAAGAAAGTTTGCCTACTTGCTATTTCTTTTAATATAAAGATTGCTTACGACGACTGTCGAATTCTCAGTTTAAACAAATATTATATTATTTGATAAAATAAATATTATACCTATTGTATTGTTTGTCTTTACAGATAAAAAATTATGTACTTTTTTATGTACTATACTATAGTCTTCATTATCTTATAATTATTGTTATAAATACGGAATGTTTAAATAACTTATGATAAATATAATAGACGTATAATGAAGGATCATAGAAGTAGATTGTCCAAATATATTTAGAGAGAGATGCATGTAGGTCGTTTTATTTATAAACTTTAGGCAATATCACGAATAACTTTACTTCCAAAGCACCTGATACATAGGGACACAACTCTATTGCCCGACTATGTGAGAGAAGAGACAGTACTCTCTCGACGACTACCGCGTAGTCAAACAACTCCTCGTCAGGCTTTCTGTATGCCGAATATAAAGTAGCATTCGCTCGTACTTACAGGGTGTCTCAGAATTTGCAGTAGGCAAGTACATCCTTTGCCAATTGAAAGTCTTACGAGACATTTTCGAGATAGGAAAAATACAAATGTGATAATCTTACCGCTTTTCTTTTCTTCTAAAATTTCTTTAAAATTATTTTTTTTTATAATTATGAATGCAATTTATCTCTAGAACATTAGACTTATTAAGATAATACGTAAAAATACTCGTAAAAAGTGATTAAATATTTCGCGTATATACTTAACGATATATATATTTTTTGATTTTATGTGTGTTATCAATGGAAAGAGAAATGTAAAAGAAAATATAAAATTTTTATCAAATCCATTGCCATTGAAAATATCAAGATTCAGAAGATTGAACACCCAATATATACGATTGCACTATCTCTTACAGTTGCTTATAGATATGTATCAAAATGCCAGCGTATCTATAAAATTCGCGTAATAGTACATCCACCTCGTGAACTAAAATTTGCGAAAATGTGAGAAAAGAGGGCGATTCTGTTTGCTCGACTACTTTCTCTGTCCCCTATCGCATTTGGTATTTTAGCACCTCTTCTACTTATTCTCGCTACAAACAACCATAGCTCCGCGGCCCAGATGGCGAACGCATATATTCTTGTTTCCTTTCGGAAAGATGAAAACTACTCGCGGAAAGCTATGGACAAAGACAAATAGAAAATCTTCTACGTGACGGCTATTCTTTGTGCTTCCCCGCATTTTTCTTCGCCTTGCTTCTTTGATGTAAAAATTACATTCTTCTTGTCGTCTAGGAAAATGGAGTTCAGAAAGCAGTGCTTCCTCGACAGCGTGAAATATTAGCAGATGTTGTCAAAGGAGTATTTCGAGGATACATTAAAGAAAATGCATTAAGAAATAAAGAAGTCGTGCGGCAAATTCGAATTAGTCGGAAATTATAAATCCTTGCAAGCAATATAAATATTTAGTATATAAGCATGAATAATTATAGATTCAAGAAACTGTTTGAATGATTATTCATCAGGAAGCTATGTCGACTGTGAATGCCGTCCTTAATACATGTTTATCGCGATTTCTCTCACAGCAATTAATATCTGTTGCGGCAAGAAATCGACGTGATAAAAGCAGCAAATGGTCGCGGACGAAATAAATGTAACAACCGACGGTACGCGAAGGACACGATATATTTTCCGACTCTCCCCGCTGTTGTGCTATTTATATCTCGTTAGCCGCTCCTCCGGATCGGTCTCGCTCGATATAGGGATCATTGCTGAGGCGGATGCGCGCGGTTCTTCCTCGCAAAAAAAAAAGGGTCCATATACAGCATCACGATGAGAGAACGAGTGAGAAGGAGGGAGAAGGCGGGGACGTGAACGCACGAGCGGAAAAGGGTTTTAACTCAACCGAGCTACCCGGCCTTCTCGTCCGAAATTTCGCAATTACGGAGCCCGCCTTTTCTCCCTTGCTCTCCTACGGCTCGTAAGAGCATCGGTATTCGTCGCTCGAACGGGTTTGCCGAAGGAATCAAAGACGAGGCAGGTACCGCATTACTGCGGCGTCCCAGGAAGCGTCCTGCGCAGCCGAGGAATAGGAGGAAGGAATATCGCAAACGTTTCTGCGGCTAGAACGGGAACGGGGTAGACATATTCGACGGGGAAAAAGAGAAGAAAAAGAGAGAGAGAGAGAGAGAGAGAGAGGAAGAGGTAGAAAGAGAGATCCCGGCAAACGTGGAGTTGTGGATCGCCGTTGGGATCCAGCTCTGTCAGAACGGAGGCAGACAGCCTCTCACGCGGCGAACGAGAAGCAGGACGAAGAGAGGCGGCCGGAGAACCGGTTTCATTCAACCGCCATTTAAAAATTCTGGAACCGCTGCTCTTGGAAAAATAATCAACGCGCGCGCGGACGACCAACGCTGGGTTGCGTAACTCTTAGAAAGCGGCTCTCCATCCGCAGACAGAGACGGGGAGGAATGATCGGCGCTCGAACGGGCGAGCGAAGAGAGGACGGGAGGGCGGATAAGGAGACAGAGAGCGAGAGAGAGAAAGGAAGAGGGAGATCGGCGGGTACGCGCCGCGCGATACCGTAGATGGAACGTCGTAAGCCTGCCTCCGTCTGCAGGGAACAGGCATGAATTTCCTCTGCCTTTGAATGCGTACGCTCGTATCTGCCTTCGCGACGGGCGTGCCGGTTCCGGTTTCGCCTTTGATAAGCGATATCGATTCCCGATGGGAACGCATCTCCTCCATTACTATGGCTACGATCCCCGGATGTAAGAGACTCTCTGCCTTTTTTTTCCTTATTTTCTAGATCTTTTCTCGTCTCGAAGTATGTGCATTTGGATGTAACGAGATGTTGTTTAGCGCAATCGTGTTGCGATGCGATCGTGTTGCGACGCAAAAGTTCGTGATAACAGAAAACAGATGTACCTTCGATGACTTGCTCGTTAAGAGCTTATATTAAATCATTCAATTTCTTTATTAAATAAAAATATTTTTTTCTTTCATGTATCCATCTTTACAATGATACAAAATGTTGTTAATTTCTTGTAAAAAATATATTTGAACTTGGCATAAAAAATATTAAATTTACAAATTAGTATGCATTATTATATTAATGAGTGAACCACTAATTTCAATAGATAATTTCTCATTCAATTTTTATTTAGAATTATGTAATAAAGAGAAGAGAACTTGTGCCACATTATATGTTCATTTATAAAAAAAATTATATTACTTTATATATAGCTGTATAAATAAGTAATAATATATTATTAATTACTAATAAATGCGCCAATAATTAAATTTATATTCATGATAAAACTCAATTTTAGTTTTTCTAACTACGGACATTCTTCCATGTTTATTCAAAGTACCTAACTTGCTTAACATCAAAGGTAAATGCATCTTAATTTCGTTTCTATTAAATCGCCACTATTCGCGCGGGGTAATCTCCACATAAAGCTGGATCTTATAGAACATAATCTTAATTCAAAAGATAATCGCGGCACAATATAATAGAGTAGCTGCACGATAAGAAAAATTTTATCAAGTTAATCGTTGCATTCTTGCGGTAAAAGTAAATGGCGACAAGCGATATGTTCTCTTCGCTTCAAAAGGTCGCCGGTGTTTTTTACACTGCGGTTCAATAATTCTCGATCCGTCGACGCATAAATAATGAATGCCGGTACGCCGGCGGGGGTGTAAATCAAATCGACGACAGGCGTTTCATTTCGAGGTCGATTTGTCTCGCACCCGAGAACGGGACGGCGAAACGGACGAAACGCCACGAATTTCGGGCAACGCCGCCGGAAGCACGTGTTCGTGAAATATCGCGGCGTGTTACTTCAAACGCCACGACATTTCGAAATGTGCAGCAGGTCGACAGTGAGAGAACGGTGCGAGTGCGAGTGCGAGAGAGAGAGAGGGGGGGAG
>VBVR01003269.1:0-18288 GCA_011638315.1 Tetramorium parvispinum
CATATATATAGTAATAAAATTGACAAGTTTTCTCTACAAAATGGCGTTTAATTCATTTTATTCGGCCTATATGTTACGGAGTAATAACTATTTACTTTCAACACATTCCCATTGGTCACCCTGTATATCACATCTCATAGAAGAATGGATGTTTAATAGTAAAACTTATATAACGAATTAAAAATTGTAAATGCAATCTATAGCTATATTAGAACTGTATTTGCTCCGAGACGGTAAATATAGTATCCTGTTCGAGAAAAACCCACAGTCGAAATTTGGAAATCAATACTGGAAATTAATACCTTTCCGGGGGAAAAAAAGAAAAAAAAACCAGTGTAGCGAACGGTGCACTGTTGTGGTCAACGTTACCAGTTACATCACGGTAACGATGTAATCGAGATGGATCGCGGATATATAAGACAATACACTAAATTTTGTTGTATTAAATAATAACGAGATGTGTACTTGCATCATGTTAACGGTTTTGTTGTATTTTTTTGCGCCCATCAATACACCTTTCATAAGGCTACTCTTTCTTTTTATTATTATGGCCCTATTTCTTTTATTTTCATCGTCGATCTATTCTCCCTTCATTCGAGTTCAGGCCTTTGTCTGCCTTTGCTCGACTTGACGTCTCGTTTCCTCCGCGTTAAGGGTTGCTCCTCGGCGTGTCTGCTTTTTTCAACTGCGCGAAAAAGGAAGCCGTGACGCCAATATCGCACAAAGATTCATCTCGGTTCGGATAGAAGCCTGCCGTAACAATCACGCTGATGGAACCACGTGTGTGCGTGCTAGGGTAGATTTTGTCCCTTAGTGATAGGATTGATCAAACCATGAAGTTCATATTCCATGGAATAGAAAGGTTTTCTTTTGATTACTGTCAGTGGGATGTGATGATCGATGAAATAAAATCTATTTGTTCAATGTAGAAATAGAAAAAAATTGAATGTAGCGTAATGGAGATGTAAATGCGATAGGTAGATATTAGGAATTATGCGCAAAGGCAGAAATTAAAAATTATATGCAAGACTGAAACGGAGCTAATTAGTTGAAGTATCGAGTATATTTTTTTTGTAAAGAAGGATTAAGTGCGGTACTTCCCTGTTGCGAACAGAAATTTACTGATCCTATCGATTTAATTTAAAGTTTCTTTCAGATTGTCGAACTCGGCCCATTGCTTTGGCGGCAAACTTTATGAGGGAAGTAAAATAACTTTGCTGTACGCGAAATATCGATTTGTTCTTCGCGATGTTCGTTATGAAAAACGATATCAGAAGTAAGAATTATGGGAAGGAGTTGAGAAATTAGAAATTTTCCCGCTGACTTTGCGTATCACGTGCCACGTAGCATGCTCGAAGATAATCAATTCTCTTTGTGATCTCATTCTTCTTTGAACTTCATCAATTTTCGTCAACTGACGATTCTCGAAAAGCGTCCGTGTCGCGTTAGGTCAAGTCGGTGGGAGTTGTGACCAAGGCACTCCATCTTACGATAGTTTCCGCAGTTTGTGCAACATCGCAACGTGCACGGGACATTAATATTCCTGTCACGCGGCCCTTTCGAAAACTCGGCCCGGCGCACTGTTCTCTCAGCTTGCTGTTCGGCACCAATGGTGAGTCGATATTAGCCGAAGCCGTATCCGGAATCTCATCGCGGCATTTCGTCCCCAATTCGAATTCCACGAAATCCTTTCGACGAAGCCAATTCGCTCTTATACCACACGGCATGGACCTCGCGCTTCGCGTTCACGTCTCAAAGGGACACATATATAGATTCCTAAAAAGTCCTCGACATGAACGGGAAGGATTGCGGGAGTCAGAGAGAGAGAGAGAGATGAAAAAACTACGAACCTGTCCAAACTTCCGGGGGAACGTTGCCGAAGATCCCAAATATTGTTCGCGAAATTCTTCTTTTTTCCTCTTTCATACATCTTTTTTCTTTCATACACATATAGCTTATGTGCTTATTCTTTTACTCTCTTTTGTATAGATTTAAGCAACTGCTCGAATAGCACATATCATTTGTCTGATATTGGAAAGGAGACACTGTGATGTTGTAGTCTGACTTTACAATTGCTTTTACTACTATGACGCCTTGAATCTTCGCTTCATTTGAAGCTTAAATTTTGAACAATGTATTTTGTGTATAAAATATTTATATCTGAAAAGTTTGATATTGCTTAACAAAGAAAAATCAAAAATACTATTTCTTTTAATGAATACGAGTTTAATCTCTTGATATAATTAGCTGTATAGAATATTGAAATAATGACGGTTATAAAAATATCTTATTATTATAATACTTCTAAAGAATGAAAATATTCAATGTTAGATTTGTTTATGACTGAGATTTGTTTATTTTACTATCAAAACGATGTCTTCGTGCTTAATGCGCAATGTTACGTGCATACATCTGCTATGAATTGCATAGTTTATATAGAATGAAAACATTGACTGGTTTCGCGGCATATCAGTATGCAAGGGCAATTTTTATAGCCTGAGTCGCATCAATTTTACCATCCTTCCCCTTATCGAAATATCTATAACTTTTATGCTTGCCTTTATAACTACTTTCATCAGTTTACGATAGTCACCAAATGCGATTTGTTGAAAGCTTATATGTCTCTTATTTAGAACTCTACGAAAACTATACATATGAATTTTTTGTATTTATATCCGAAATAGCGAGAAATATCAAATTTGTGGACGTTGTTTGCACTTTTATACAGTGAATAAATACTTACAGATTATTTTTAGATATTCCTAAAAATTTTGTCTCTAACAATTATTCTTTTTGGTATGCAGATCTCATAATATTTCCCCATTTAATAAATATACTTGCTACATATCATGTAGTGATTCAACGGAGTTGCATTTAATCAATTTTTCGATCTAAAAAAAGAAATATTTCTTTTAACAAAAAACATGTAATCAGTTTGCTCATATGTCTTTCTTATGAAAAAGAAGACAGCGCGAGATCGATCTTGCTATCTTCCGCATTCGGACGTTATGATTTAAAGCTGCTCATAGATGTCTTCTTCAGTTGGGCGCAATTATTGAATGATCACATTTCGTGTGCGATGCTCGCGTATGGTATTGACGGTATGTCGAAAGGCGGTGCTAGGCGATATGAAAGAGCAATATACACGCGGTAGAAGTGGATGCTGGCGGAAGGAAAATCGTGCCCGATTCATTAAAGTCCTTTTAGTCAGCGCGCCACCGTTTTATTATATGTTGAACGTTGATTTAGGGATTCGCGACGGGGTGCAGACCAGCCGCGGTGCATTGTCTCTCCACTCGCCTCATGCTGGGCATTGTTATCCTTCTCCCCCATTGTCCAACGTATCGACTTCCCCCTTTCTCCCTCTTGCTCCCTGTTTCTGTCTCTCTATCTCTTTCTCTCTCTATTCTTCTCTCACCCTTTTGACTCTTGCCCATCGCCTAAACATGCACTTGCGTTACGAAACGCCGATGAATGAGCCAAGAGTATTTTCCGTGAATTAATTGTCTGGGCAACCTCTGAATTTTTCGATGCGGTCAGCTCAACGAATTAATTAAATCATTCTTGAATATTCAGGACCACGTCGATGTGTAGTATAATACCAGATATTTTAGGCATTGCTAATTAAACAATATTGGATGACATCACTCTAATATTGATACGGAAGACTGAATTTTACATTATGGAGGCATTATTAATATTTCATAAAGACCGCAGAATAATGACAATACATGGGCAAATGCACTTTTCGTTGTTCGGTATTTTAATTGTGTACATCTTCCATGTCCATTTCTTGCCTCAAATGGATTTTGTGCTTGCAAAAGGGAGTTAAATCAGAATTTAGATAGATTTCGGGGATTTCTTTTTTTAATTGACTTTAGCATGAGTAATTTATACATTTTTTGACAACTCGAAGAAAAATAAAGGAGAAACGAAATCCGAATATACACGTAACGTTACACGTTCAGAGACGCGTACAATGTGCATCTCTGGTCAGTAATACACTTTATGATACGTGCTTTTTTGGTCTCACACTCACCACGAAACAGTACATGGAGGAATTAGCGCTGTACTGCACATAGCTATACTCTACTGCATTACACGGAAGTCTCTCGGTATGACAACTGGCTTAACGCTCTCGGCTCGGTGTATGCACTTCGTACCCACGGTTCAAAATGTAGAAGCAGGCAATGGCCACTCTGTAGCATCATCCACGAATCGCGCGATACAGTGGCTCGCAATCAGTACGAATGCTCACGGTGGCGCCTATGCTGAATACAATAGCGCGGCACGGAGATGATCCAGCGTAACATCCCGTGTTCTACGATTGTGCCGCATCGTTCTCGCATTGTTACCATCGAGACACGGTAATGGCATTGGCGCGCAACGGCCGAACTCGCGACGGTGTCTCTTCCGTCGGTGCATCCATCGCCGATGCACCGGTGCGGCGTTTCCGGACTCGCCATGTTCGCGATTTACCGCGGCCGACAGCGGCCCTCTCGCCTCCTTCTCCCCCTCTCCCCCTCTCCCCCGCCCATGGTTAACCCAGCTACTCGACGAGCTGAATTTGAGCATCGAGAGACCATCGATATCCATCGGGACGTTCTCGACGTCCGTGACAGACGCGTGCTCCCCGGTGCGTGACGAACAACGAGCGTAGCGCGGCGATGCACTCTCTCGCCTTTTGTCTCTCGCGCGACCTAAATTCCTTGTGGCCCTAAAAGTTCGGCCGACATGGGATGCGGGATACGGAAGTGGAAACGTTCGTCACGAGGATTGTAAAACAATCGGTCTTGCGTCCGCTGCTGGTTCCCGCATTGCGAAATCCCGCCGGCATTATTCGATATTGCTTGTAGAGCTCTAAAAAATTTCTAATAATCTAATACGCTTGAAATGATAAGAAATCAATTGAATTCTCCAATTACTTTGTGATTCTCATTTTTGCGAACTTTTGTGATATTAACAACCAGAAAATTGTTATCCAAGAACTGAAAAAATATCAGATATTTTTTATTTTTGTTTTTTCGTATTTCGAGCATTAAAGATAATTGTTAAAACTTGCGAAGGGACGTAGAGATGGAAATAGAGATGAAAATTTATTCTCTTAGTTGCTAGATGGATTAAAAAATTTTTTCGGGGGTGAAAATTTTTTTCAAAGGATTAAAATTGTATCCGCGCTCGTGAAAATGTATCTCTCTTTCTTTTTCTCTCCCGAAGGGAACCTTGGGCTTTCGTCGTCGATGGGCGAAAGGAAATTGACTTGGAAAAATGTTATAAAAAGCGTAACGACTCGTCCTGTCTCTAGCAGGTCTCGCCGCAGGCCAGGAAATTGATTTACCTGCACGCGCAGATTTATCCTCACCAGGGAAAAATAAATTCCCTCTCTTTCCTCACCATATATCGACCGCGAACGAGTCCGATGAAACGTTCTCGCACAATCTTCTCGTCTGTCTGCGCGTCGACATGTTTCGCGTTATGTTTGCCTAATGCTGTCCTTTCAAGTTTTTTAATGTGCCCTCGCTATTGTTCGGGTCAGCGTTCCATTAGCATAGCAAATAAATTGCAATGATCGTTAGATCTAACAAGATTTCTTTAACCTTTATTCGAGCGATTTATTCTTCTCTCTACAAGTACAAATGCATCGATCGAATTTTTTTAAACCGGGCTTTATTATTCTTTATTCTTGTAGCGCGCGCGCGATAGTCTATAGACTGTAATCATGTATTTACGTATTCTCTACATGCCTGGAAATTTATCGTACAAAATGCACTGTAATACATACTTGTACCATTTCGCTGCTAACGTATAATTTTCGCAATGTAGCTTTGTAGTCAACGCTACAGTGGGAAAGAAATTTTTATGGCGCTAAATTGAGATGGATTTTACGCACTGATTGCAGCATTATGCACATTCTTCTCTTACATGGAAAGGAAAATAGTTGTAATTTCGTAAACTGTATTTATAAATTTTTCACGCGAGGCTGTTATGATATTACACAAAGGTTATAACTGATTTGACTGAAAGAAAAAGAATTTAATATTCACTCATCTCTCTCAAAATTTTCTTGGGACATAAAGGGTTAATTGGCGCATTACTCTACGATTCTGCGCGCTAGGCTCGATGTAACGGGCGGAATTCGCTCTAACTGGGTAATATTTCCCCCTCGCTTATAATGATAAGCGTTGTCGGAATGACGAATTATAATCGACCTCGCCCCGCGCGTTCTCCTGAAGAGATCTTGAATTCTAGAAACGGACGGGCGTTCGGTGATGTCCCATTTATTCCAGTGAAATTACTCGTGAAACGAAAGTTTCCTCGGGAATAATGGTCGCAATGAGTGCGTGAATGGTGGAATTTTTTTCGGAATATCCTGAAGTCCGACGCGGAATTTATAACTCAGTGTCGCGCTTCTTGACATTAAGTATGATATTTTTTGACCATCTGATTTATCTCAAACTGTAAAGTCTGTCTTGAAATTAATTGCGAGAGAGAGAGAGAGAGCGCATTTTTCGTTAAAAATAGTATTTATATGAAAATCGTTATTGTTTAGTCGGCTGCATTATCAATATGTATATGAGAAAACTATAACGCGATGTATTTTTTTTAATTTAAAAAATAAACTGTGTTAATGGATCGATTCCATCGGTAACAAATCGAATGGTCGCGGCGTGTTTTTCAGTTGCGCGCATCATAACAATTTTATTCTAGTTTGCTCTACATTTTATTTTCGCGACGTATTTTCGTTCTATTCGGTGACAATTTTTTTCAATCACGTTTCACGACCTATTCGCGCTCGTAGCTATTGTTATAAAAAATACCAAGAAAGGATTCGTTCGCCCAAGGGAGATTCATGATTAATTCCACGATTTTGCTGCTCGAGCGATTCCACTAGTTGGAACTGCAATTATTATTCGCTACGGTAACGAAACTCCGATCACGTTCGTCAATATAGCGATGTGGAACGAGAAGACGCGCACTAATTTTGGATTTCCGATCCAAGTTCCGCTTTATTATCACGAAACTTCTCTCATCTTACGTTGTCGCGGCCTGCGAGTAGGCGTGCGAGCGAAGTACGTGTGCGTAGCTCTTAGGTTCGCTCTTAGGTTGCAATCAATTCGACGAGTAGCAACGTGCCGCCGACTGATTGTGCCAATACACGTCACTATCTCCTCCTGTCGCGTTCCATGTCCAATCGGTAACTTTACGCTTTCTCTTCCTGTTCCGTCTACATTTCCACATGATCGCTCTCTCTTGCCTTTCGTCTACTTTGACTCCCTTTGTCTGCTGTTCTTGTTTGTATTGTTCGCTATTTCTCCTCTTTCCCTCTTGCCATAGGTGATTACGCGCGACTATTCACAAACTTGACTTCAAAGAAGAGATGCAATTAGCGAGGCAAGGACAATAAAAAAGATATATTTAAGCTGTTCATTCAAGGAGAAATGTTTGCGAGCAAAGTTGCGCGTTTTCGCTCTCTCTTCTTCCCGTTTATGCGTTTTCGGCATCGTCGTCGTCGACGACGACGACGAACGCGGATTTTCTCGAAGGACTTTTCCACAAAGTGCCTTCGTCGTGCGAGACTTTCCGTAGGATTTTCGAGGGAAGTTAATCGCGCAAGAAAGTTTGTGTTGGTATTACCTTGCCTGTGGTATATGCACTCACTTGCTTCGTTCAAAGAAGACCGCGCTGGCCATCAGAAGACGACGCTTTACGACACTCACGTCCCCCTGAGCGAGTCTGTCGGCTGAACGATAATTAATCAGCCGACTAATAAGCTTCCGTCTCATGGCGGCGGCACGGAGAGAACCTTCGACCTTTGAGCTTCGATTTTGACGGAGATTACGCCGCCGTAGTTGTGCTGGAACGACGAATCCCGTTGCCTTTTAAAAACGTGGACTGGGCAGAGGGAAGCGCGCGAGGAAGAGTTGCATCGATCTAACGGTAGATGCTGCAACCACCCTCAAAGCCGCAAGTAATTAGAGAAAAAGTCGCGACCCAGATGCGGACGGCCATATCGATCGATCCTCGTTGGTTCTCGCGCGCACGCTTCGGGAAATGAAAGGAAAATCTCGCTGCGAGAGAGGAAAAGGCACTCGTGCGGATGTCAAAAAGATAAATTGATCTGGCAGGCCGGTTTTCATTGTGCGCCTTTTTTTTTACGTGTGTTAATTGAACAGAGGAATAAGATAGATATTGTACACATGGAACATTCTTTTCTCTCTCTCTTCGCGATGACTGTGGTTGTTTCATGTTGCTCTTTCATGATTTACGTTGTCAGATATTAAATTTACATTTTAAAGTAAGAAAGCACTAATGCATAATAAAAGAATTTTTATTTTCGTCGTGAGTTTATATTTCATTTTGCATAAAATGTTAAAATATTTTTTTAAGTCCATACAAATTTTGCAATTTTATATTTACGTTTCTATTTTTGATATTCGACAGAGAATTTTATCTATCGCGATAAGCTCGTTGTAAACTTCTTATTGTACCGCTGATGGCTCAATACTGACAAAAGCACATACGTATGTTACAGTCGTATAGAGAACTCCAGTAAGTACCCCATTATCTCGTAAAAAATATGACTCCCTTTCGGGCAGGGGATTGGAAAAAAGAATCGCGATCGTTTATACCGCGATTTAATATCAGATTAACGAGGCAATTTGCGTCGAGGTAGGAGAGGAGTCGTTTAATCGACGGGGGCGACTAATTTGTCATCGACATCGATACCCGTCTACTGGTAATTTCGTACCTCGAACGATAATTCTTATAATTTTTGCGGCTCATCGACCAAAAAGGCGATCTGCGCCAGCTTTCGAATCATCGATTTAGAAAAACCAATAGATCCTAGCCCTATCAACTATACGACGTGGGCCAATTCTGCATCGCGGGGAGGCACCAAGCTTTGATTGATAATTAATCGCTGAGGTAGTTCTGAAATAGTTGTCGGTACCTCATTGATAATTGACACGCTTAATGCGAGCGCTATTGATTAAATGCGCCCGACAGGGAGGGCGCATCCCGCGCTTGTTTACAATGCGCCGCGTTACATATTCATAGGAAATTAATTAATTTTGATAAATTCGGTACGAACGAGCGACATGCAATACAATTTAAAAGGCTTCCGCGGCGCGTGCGCTTATCTAAATTACACATTAACGAAATTATTTATTCGAGAGGCGGAACAAAGTGGCAACGACGCGACCGACGGTTGGGGCGGCAGGGGAAAGCAATTAATTCGAATGAATTTATCTCGAAATAGCGCACCAACGCTCGCTATTTCGCCGTCCCGTTCCTTTTGCGCGAACCGGCGTATCTTCTCATCTACTTCAAAATGCACATTAATTCCTTATCGCGGAAATTTCCACCTTGGCAAAGGTAGAAGAAACGCTTTGCGTAGGTAGAATTGCGTAGGTGAATTAATTAAAAAAAAACGCTTCGTACTTTATACGAATAAGAAGTTGAAATCCGTGATAAAATCCCGTTCTGAATTCCAGCGAATATTATTCCACCCTTGTTCACGCATCACGGACATCAATCGATACGCTCGACTTTTTATCGGCCACGATATTTTCCCTAGATTACGCTGGATTTGGTGTCGTGAAACGATGCCGGCACCATGCGGCGAATGGCGGTCGTATTTAATGGATAGTTAAGTAGAGAAGGTTTCCTACGTGGCTCGAATACTCGTCGAAGCTGCATATGCGCCGGGCGTACATACGATAAAATGCAACGATGGCGTCTAGTGAGCGTGTCTTGCTGTTATGTACATACCTTCGCATGTTTCCTTTCACTATACCTTCATCCTTTACCGTCCCTAGGGTACACTTGTACAAGATGCAGGGACAGCAAAAGAAATTTAAAAGAGACCAAATTAGTTTATTATTGCATTCCGAAATAAATCTCATAAATGTCACGGGTGCGATAATTATTTTATGGACACAATTGTTAAAAATTTTGTATGCCAAGACATGACGGTGTTAAATGGGAATAGGTAGATTCTCCAAGGAGACTACAATGTTTATTTAATGTGTATGTCTGTATACAGGACAATTCAGGATCTTAATTATAACGACAGATTTTTTTCATCCATCTGCAGCTGACTTTTCGTTTCCTTCCATTACAATTTACTTCGTAGCAAATCGTTTTTGTTATGTCATAATGAAATGCAAATTTTGTCAACACCAATAACATTTTAATGTTATTATATATATTGTATTTGTTCCTAAAGTATTATATAAGGGGGAGATTTTAAGCTCATATCAGATACCATTATTGTAGTGTCCTTTTATGCAATCGCGACTCATGGCGAGCACGCACGCTTCTTGCGAATACGTGTCTCGCTATATTTGTCGGCGTATAGCACGAGAAGCGGTGCATAACCACACCAAACACGTATACACCCCCGCGCCGCGTCCCGCCACCCGGCGTTTTCCACGATGGCGTTGGCTGCACCGGGGATTCGTATAGACGGTTTTACGGGCCGCTTTAGATTATACGCCTGAGATAACGGGCGCAGGAGCGAGCCTTTATTTGCAGCCGGGCGAAAGTATGTGAGCGTGCTCGCGCCGCTTTTCCACGGTAATGCGCCCGAACCCCAGGGTCCGTCGCCTCTTTCTCCACTTTCGGCAACGCGAAAGGCGATTTCTTTCCCTCCTCCGCATAGTCGCGTAGCCGAGACCAAGTTCGGCCGTTTTCTTCAGCGGAAAGGGAAAGATTTATATCGAGACCGAATGAGAAGAGCAGCGGGGTCAGTTTCAGTCTCGATTTCCTTGATATCCGTGATTTCGTTTAATAGTACGAATTTATATACCCGTCTCACATTGGAGCTATATTGGAGCAATTGCAACTTGCAGGCAGTATGTGACTTATGATAGGATTAATATAAAGCATCGTTCGTTGGAGATCGATTGTCAGAAAAAAGATAGCTGTTTGAGAAATATCGGAAAATAATTCGTCACAATTTACATCTAAACTTGATCATCAGTATCTATCAGTACTATATATTATAAATGCAATGCGGATATTATTGAATTGACAAATGTTAACAATTTACTCGATGCATGATGTTTCGCTTATTTATAATTGTTCCTATTTATATTTAAGATTTATCTGACTGGAAGTACATATTTGGTAGTTCTCGAATTTTAAATGTTACATCGACCATTTCATCACGTCCAGCCTCCCAATGGCCAGGGTCTGGCGTAAAAATCATCGCGCGGCATCATTAAACTCGCGCGATATTTCCCGGTGGTCTCTTCAAACGAATCTCGATTTTGAGCGTTTTCCTGCAGCGGCGATTGCTGTTATTGAGCGAGTCGGCGAACGATACGGGAGGTAGAGGTGGTCTCTGTTCATCATTCGCGGTTTCTATCCCGTAGAAACTTGAGATCGACTATACATCGGGGCCTGCAGTTTCATACGAGAGAGCACTTATCGCGCTCGTAAAAATCAGCCTGATCCCTTTATCGCCAGCACTCTCGCTACTATCCCTAGACACGAATTTCTTCCTTCCCTTCTTCACCTGCCCTTCGCACAGTATCAATAACCGGTTCCATCGTCGCGGACGTTAGGTGCACCGTCGAGAGGCCATTCGTCGCGACATTACGATGTGGAATATTTTCGTTTATTATCGTGAATAACGCGGAGCTCCTCGTTTTCGTCGGCGGGATATGAGAGCAATCGAGCCGCGAGCCGTTGCGAGAGGGTGATTTATTTTCGACAGAATTATTACTTGTTTTTCCTGAATTGTTTACCGCCGGTCCCGTGCGGTTTTGCAGTTTGCATATCTTCCCTCGCACGCTCGAGCGTGCAGGCGGTATAAACAATTAATTTTTTTATATATATTTTTCATAAAAACAACCTGGGGCTATTCTAAAACTGAACCTTTCACCGCTAATTATTACGGTCGCTCTGGCGACCATAAAATTTCACAACGAATTTTATGAATTTTTCCGCGCTCGGAAAACGCGCCGCGCATTCAGAATCGCCAATGTTCGCCCCGCGTTAACTTAGTCGCGGGATATCGAACGAGCATTCTTGTTTCCCGCTCGCGGTTTTATCATCTCTTTTTTTTTTTTCCCCACCGCCGACGCGTCAGGCGGCACAGTGAAATAAAGGAAATATAAGCGGGGGAATGGCGTACTCTCCGCGCCGCGGCGAAAAATCTGACACTTTTCGTTTATCCGACTAATCCGCGGAAAATTCCGCATTCGCCGCACGCCCTCTCGCCGCTTTTGTGCGCTTGCTTCTTCTCGATGCGAGCGGGCGCGTATTTGCGTATACCTACCTGTTCCGCCATTTTCACGGATTCTAAAAGTCCTTTTTTTTTCCAACACGAATATAAAGCTTTTCTCTTTCTCTCCCTCTGCCCCTTCACGCCATTCGTCTCCTTTCTGTCTCCTTTTCTCGGTTATCCTGCTTGGATTCGCTTGCCGAGTTCGAGGTCGCATATCGATTTGCCGCGTTGGCACCCTCGAATCCTCGTAAAGCCCCATGCTTCATACGCATCGTCGGGAAATTGAAAGATATCGCGTCCTCGGCACGCGAGGAAAAAGGAGAAAGAGACTACCACTTTCGATCAAAAATTGCATGTCTCCCAAGCGTGTGCATCTCGAAGATGACGAGTTTTGCGAATGCCTTTCTTTCGTCGAACAGCGGAAACGATGCGCGCGATGCGAGAGAAACTCGTGCTTCTCGGTGCGTTAGTGAATATTTGGATATCGCGGAAGCACTTCTTTTTGACATACGAGCCGTGGAAAAAGCTTGATGCTTCGCGAACTTTTGTAGCGTACGAATATGTTTCGTTAAACATTCGCAGGGGCGATGCTCGAGAGACTCGCCGAGAAGTCGGGAAAATCCGAGCGGTAATGCTTGCGGAACCTGTATATGCCGCTCGGCAATATGAATTTCTCTCTCGTGCCGCGAGGGACAGCAAAAGCTGCGCGATTTAAATTTAATTTGTAAAGTTTGCCGTGCGAAACAATAGCCGCCGTACGTTCGCGCGGGACACCATTTGATGGTCGTTCTAATAATTTCATACATTGTTCAATTATTGTTACGATTGTTTTTGCGGATGTAAAACATTTCGTTCAAATCTATTTCGTGCATGTTTTCACGTACGTGTAATTTCGTTTTTCTACGTTTGTACGTCGATTTCATCCAGATCCTAGAGTTTTACAGATTCGACGCTTCCGCTTGTCTAATTTCTGCGAAAATATTCCGACGTGGAAAAGCCGCGTGCAAGGAATGCTTATAGTTGCAACGTGAGCGCGATGCATACTGATTTGATTGTTGCATCGGTGGCAATCTATATTTGCTTGTTTTTACAGCATATAATATAAAGCATAAAATATGGTTATATGTAGGGATATTTTCCAAAATGAGGACACTATCAATTTTTAACCATCGCACAGTTACAAATCAAAGTAATTGGCTATTATTCTTCTTCCATCATTAATTCCTTCCCTAATTAATTTAATTCCACGTCTTAATTGATTGATTTACTTAAAAGGTAAATGCATGGCGAAAATAACAATTTTATTTATTAAAGAGATTAAATTATCTCTAACAAAGTTTCTTAAACGATCATTCACTGTTGCGTCTACGTTATCGGTTCGCTTCTACTCGACGGCGGCTGATAAGCCCGATAATTCACGGGAATACAAAGAACTAATTTTCAACGTACCATCTATGGAACGGCGGCATGAGCGGCTGGTAATTTCGTTTATACCCACGGTAGAGAGGAGTTAGGAGTTATACATCCTGTTGGAGTTGCGTAAAACTCATGAGGGGTGAACGAAAGGGGATGATTCATAAAAACACTGCTCTCTAACAATATAAGTCTTCCGTTCTCTTTTGTTACGGGTACGATTCTCTGGAGCTTTACGATTTCTCTTTCAAGTTATCGTGACTCATTTTATATATACATATATTAACGGTCGCACCGCATTTAAGATATTTTGCTACAACTTCTCATTCATTTCTCGGGTATCACCATCTATACCTGCCTTTAAATTAGGGCTGTAAAGTTGGTACCCTAAAATGCAAATTTGTACAAAATTGATATAGAAATTTAGTATTCACAATTTGTTCATATTTGCCTATAAATAATTGTTTTTTGTGAAAAAAATTACAAAAAAATTAAAAATAAATTCATCATCAGCACCCGTATAATTGCCTTTTTTTAATTATATATGAATTCCAATTGTGTACATTGTCCATAAATAATACTATTACTTCTTTCTTATATGGATAAAAAGCGATTATTTATAGACAAACGTGGACAAATTGTGAACAATCAAATGCTACATCAATTTTGTAAAAATTCGCATTTCAACTTATATAAACCTTAAGTTACGTATTGCGCGTAAAGAAGTTATTGCGACGAATATTTGCTCTCTTGACGTGCACGCAATATTTCTTCGAAACGTCGTTATCTCAAATGTTCCTGAAATCTTTACAGATAGCTTTTATTTGTGTTGCGACAGTGATGCAGTGTTTCTTACTAACGAAATTACCTGCAGTATTGCAGAAAGTTCCATTTCACGTAATTTTAATCACGGATTGCGTGTTTACTTAACGGGAATAGGACATATTCTTCCTTTACTAACGATAAGAAAACTGGAGATAGTGTGTACTTTACTCTCGCTTATGGAGGCGATATTCCTATAAATGAATATCCCACGCACGTGCGCGTCTCGGAATCGCAGTTCGCCGGTTTAAATGTCGAAATTTTGTTCTCCCTCGCGATCACGAGAAAGCCGTACAGAGTACAGAGGGTTGGAGGATCATATGTAAAAGCGACGCGCGCAAGTAGTTAGGGTGCTGCCGAATGGAAACGGGGCGGCGATGCGAGGGGTCGGTAATGCCGGAGTAAGGGTAACAGGTGCTATCTAGAGTGGCTGTTACAGACGCACGTGCGCACGTGTACGTGTATGCGTACGTGCGTGTTACTAGCCGAGGCGAAGCTGTTCGCGAGAAGCCGCGATGTTTCGTTCCATCTCGTGCGTAGCACAGAAACACTGCTACACTCCCTCACGCCATGCCACGATCCCGCCACCGCCGCCACTGCCGCCGCCCCGCTGGTTTTTATCAACGACTAATCCCGCCGAGCATTCGCAGTCGGATGCGTCCTCGACGTGCATACATCTCTTGGGAAAAGATTCGCCGTTTTTCCGCGAAAGTGTCTAGGAAGTGTCACGCGTACGTGTTACGCTCAAGTGTTACGCCCCTTTCTTACTTCCGAAGACGTAAAACACAAAATTAAATTGATTTACTGATTAAAGCCTTTTTAAAAATCCGATTTCAAGTCCGATCAACATTATGAAAAGATAATCTGTTTTTATATTATAGATGATACGGTAGTTTCGTATATCGTTTCGTATATCGTTTAATTTTCAGTAAAATAGACACGCGCTATCAATAAATCATATAATCAAATGGCAGATCTGTGTTGCTGCACATTACATGATTTTAGTTTCATGCAAGTACAGGTCCATGTACATACAATCCACGTACAAGTTCGCCGATACTCCGATACTCCGACACGGATCATATGCCGCGGAGAATTTGGCACAGGTTTAGTCCGAAGAAGAAATCTCGTACACGTTTATGATTAACCGCGCATTATGTTCTTTTTTCCAACACTCTTGCGTTACGAGGGATAATAGGATAGTAGTAAACTTGTACTTGAATTTATATTCGTTTGTTTAAAATTGCAGCGAAAGTATGTCGGCCCTTTAGATCTCAGTGAACAATGCGAGATTCACGGGTTTGTTTCGCTCTGAATGCGACACTGAACATTAATGCGATTTGTCGAACGTTATAATAGTAATAACGTGCTGAGGCTGCTTTATTGATTTTGCAATAATAATGGAGGGTACTGTTTATCCGATTACTCTCGCTGTGTGTACCATAATGTTGGGTTCTTCTCGATGCACGCGTATATGAAAATATATGGTAATGGTATGTGTATGCGTTATAACATACGTCATGATTTTAATATAATTCGGTTGGACGTGTATATGTATATCTCGATGTAACTCACGGACGTAACCTGGCTACTTGATGTATCGGATAACAATAAAAATTGAAATTCTTTAGTAGCTCGAATATTTTCCTAAATTAAATTTTCTATTTTGTTCTCTTTTCAACGCCAATGATATATTTTGTTATAATTGCCGATAATTAATTAATATTGCATGGACGTATGAGAGCAAACTCAACAACGTATATATTTTTTAATATTATTTTATTTATTTATACCATTCTGGTTGCCCATCTGTCGCAGAGCAAAAACGCTCTGTATGAACTGTCGACAACATTTATACATTGCATATATCGTATTCTAAAACTATGACAGAAAGACATTTTAGACCGCGGTGCTTTTTATTTATTATCAAGATGGTGACAAAATCTTTTTATGAAGAGCTCGACGAACGATAAAAAACAGGTGTTGAGCGGGCTGTCGGAAATTGCTTGCAAGTCAAAATTTGTGAGCTCGAAAAAGAAAGGGAGAAAACCGTCGTAAATCAATAAGCTACAAGATAGCTGCCAATGATATGGACCAGCTTGAAATATAACATTGCGTTTCTGATGGGATGAAAATTAATAGCAATTATAATGTTTAGATTAAACGAATCGAAGATTTATACGCTGACAAGGTTGGAGGTTAGAGAGCTTGAGAATTTCTGAGGAAATATAAGATATCGTTTTCTCTCATCTATAGATTCGATGTAACATTTGGTCCCGCGTACTATTTTACATTTGCTATTTCTCGAGAAGCGAGCGTGGTTGACGCGCCGAAGATTCCATTTTCCGCGACGGCGAGTCGCGGGAATATCTTTACTCCCGGACGCTATTTTTCTCGCAGCCTCCGCAGTACGAATTTCTCGCCGCGCTCGGATTGAACGGACGGAGGGGACGGACGCATTTGCGCGCAGCCAGCCTGAGAAACGGAAACTGGCACGTTGCGTGCATCCACGCTCGACTCGCATATACCTACGTATTCTATCGTGCCATGCAATTCGCAGAAGGTGCATAAACCGCTTGTCGATTTCGGAATGCATACCGAACTTTATTGAAATACACCGACGTTCCGCCTATCTCGTGAGCTGCCGCTATTCGACTATCATTTGCGTATTTTCCAAGGAGAGACAATGTCTCTTGGTATCTCCTGCGCGCGCTTTTACATAGAAATGATTTTGTTCTGGCATTTTCTCGCTTATCGGAAACATTCTTTAAAATATAAAATTATGTGAAATATATTAATATATTTTACATATTTTTCGCGTAATATCACAGGTGTTAGTGCATGCGAAATATTCGCCGTGAGATGCGTGGAAAGTTAAGTAATATTTAAGAGTGTTAAACAATAATAACATCGCGTGAATAATATTCTATTGCGGAACAATAGGCAGTTGTTAGCTTATCCCTTTATTTTCCCCGCGTAATACGCTCGATACACGGTAGAGCTTTTTCGGCGTTGTGTTCACCAATTATTGGTTTCGGTTGTTCGACCTGCAACCGAAACACGCTTCGCTCGATGTCGCCGACCCTCGTTAGTAGTTCGGTATTACATTCTCTATCGGAAATAAAATATCCTATAAAAGCTCTCCAAGGCCGATCGCGGACGACGATAGATCGATATTCATCGCTAAAACATATTGTGTAAATTTCAACATGGTTCTGTGGTTTAAAAAAAAAGAGAGGAAAAATCACAACCACCACACCAATGCCTTAAATTTGCATTGGGCTTTCATCATGTGCTGAAAACGTATATTTCTACGTATTGATACCATTTTGTTGCTATCGTGATATTTCATGCGCTCCTGTTTGTTTAAACTTGGGTTAAACTCTTGAAAGTTCGATACCAATATCAAGTACTGTAAAATAAATTACGTTTAATTTGAAAAATTTGCGTTGAATTCTAAAATTATTTTTATTTTACAGTACTTGATATTGGTATCGAACTTTCAAGAGTTTAAAATTCTCTATACATTCATCCCTCTATTAGGGGAGGTTCCCCCTCGCGAAACTTTTCCAAACTGATGGAGATTTTTTTCTAGCGGTATTGTTAATTTCTAACACAAGAAAAATTCAGAAAATCGCATAAACATGAGAGATAAAAATTCTTAATGTCATCACCCCTCCGTTAGGGGAGGTTCCCCCTCGCGAAACTTTTCCAAACTAATGGAGGTTTCTTTTGAGAGGAATTGTTAATTTCTAATGCAAGAAAAATTCGGAGAATCGAAAATTTTCTTTTCGTTGCTTAGCAACGATGCAAACTTC
>VBVR01003270.1:0-18280 GCA_011638315.1 Tetramorium parvispinum
ATATATATATATATATATATATATATATATAATATTTCGCGACGAGTAAAGAGACGTAAAAAATCGAGGACAGAATCTTAATTTATCGATCGTATAGAGATGTTAAGAAAGTTATGGAAAAGAAAAGACCTGTAGAACAAACCTGGATAAAACAAAAATTATAATGACATCATATTGACATCAAAATAACACTAAAATAGCGATAAAATGACATAATAATGACATTTTGACATCTTTGTGACTTCCTGTTCTACTTGGGAAAAGTCGTGATAATGTCAAAGTGACCTCAAATGATGTCAAAATGACAAAAAAATGATTAAATTATGATTGAAAGGTGAATTTTGTAATCATATTCTCGTCATTTTGACGTCACTTTGACATTATCATGACTTCCTATTCTACTGTTGACGAGCAGCGAGTTCTCGCAGGAGGAGGATTCGATTGTCTAGAGAAGGAAGACCCTTAAAAGGATTTAATTGTCGATTAACGCGACACGGATCATCTTAATTGTTTGGAGAGCTCCTCTGCCCACGACGTTTGAAAACAAGGCACCTACTCTCCTTACATAATCTCGCGAGTGCGCCATATGTGAGGCAGCTGTTGGACAGGTGCTCCCCTGCATCTCTTGTCTTCATTCTCCCCCTTCGCCCCCCACCAAATCCAGTCTACGGGGAGAAAAGGAGAAACAGAGAAGGAGAGAGAGAAAGGAAGAGGCTCACCTTTTTCTCTTTTCTCTTCCGTAGCTTCACCACGCCAACGTCTCGCCTACCATCGATTTTATCCAATGATTTATCGCGGTTTCGAAGGCGATCGTTTTCCAAACGATCGACCCGTGCCCAGCGTGCGACCGACCTCCCTCCATTAAGGAAATCTATGCGAGACGTAATTAGCCTCTTAATCGCGCGTGAGTCATTCGATATGTATCATGTAACCAGGACAAGTGGAACGCAAACACGTCAGTTGATTTGTCGGATACTTAAATATATTTCTAAAACGTTCAATAGAGAATTTAAAAAATACACATTTTTATTTTAGATAATTAAAACTATCGACACGTGGAATTTTATAAAATTCCACGTTAATAAAATTTATAAAATTATAATGTAGATATACAACATACACACATATACTGAACAAGAATCCTGGTTAAAAACGGACGAATTAGAAAATCTTGTAGGATTAATCAAATATTCTAGATATTATAATAGAAATTCTGATTATTACTCAACAAAACTCAATACTTTGTATGTAAAGTATTGAGTTCTATTTGTAATAATCAGAATTTCTATGATAATATCTAGAATATTCGATCAATCCTACAAGATTTTCTGATTCGTCCGTTTTTAATCAGAACTTTTTTCAGTGTATGAACTATAAAACTTAGAATGCGCATGTTACTCGTCTTACAATTAATAAGAAAAGTATAACGCGCTCATAAGCCCGCGACAAATCATAACGTTTTTTGTCGTTCACTTTTACCGGGGGGATTAGCGATCAGCCGGAAGTGCACGATGCGTGCGAGAAATTGCTTCCGAGCATGAGCTCGGTGAGAATTCACGCGTGATAAGTGTGCCTGGCGATGCAGACCTGGCTGCGATTCTAACGACGGGATAATTAAGAAACGACGACAACGATCTCAAGGCCTAACGGTGATCCCGCCGACCGGCATCGGAGGCTCGGCGATTAAGATAACCGTCGGTTTTAGGTCCGGCATGCGAGCGATCCATCTCTCGGAGAACCCTCATTTAATCGCGACGATTCCAATTTTAGTTTCTCGCTATTTCCCGGTGAATAATTTGCGCGATAGCGCGGACGCAAAAAAAAATATTATCGGTATTATCGGTAGAATAACGCGCCGCTATCCTGCAAAGTGCAAAATGAATAGACGCGGCTCCAAAGTAGCCGGCAGAATGTATTTCTCGATAAGCCCGAGATACCTTGCGTACATTTTACGTTACTCGAATTTACAGCCACGTATATAGAATACATATATGGTGTTTAGATTGGACACGCGCTGAAAACGATCCGTCAAGTTTATCGGCGGCACTTGCCGCGCGCATCTCGCTTGTGCACGCATACACGCGTCGTTAACGAGCTTATCTTGCGCCTCAGGAAGTTGCACGCTCGCCGCCCGCGTCTGCGCGCATATTTCTACGCGCGCGGCACTAATCGCCGAAGGCGATCGCAAGGCCAGCACGATTAGGTCTGTCCATTTTAGCCACGCTTTCCTGCGCTCTCGTCGCGTTTAAAGCGAAATAGATGAGACGGGTTCGAGCCCTCCGGAGGAAGAGGAAGAGAGAGAGAGAAAGAGAAAAGAGAGGCTGGACGCAAGGAGCACGTTGTGACCGAAGCGGACGGACCCACGGCGATTCCACGAACGCTGTTAATCACAGCGGTTGCTCGAAATCGAGATTATTTCCGCGCTCCTGCAAGACTCACGCAATCTCGTTATTTCGCAGCGCGCTTATGTCTATTTCTACCAATGCACGTCAACCTTAATCTCGATTTAACTTATCTTTCTATCTTTTTTTAGTCCTAAGAATTAGAAAAAGATGAAAAGTTAAATCGAGATTAACGTTTATCTGCATTGGTAGAAATGGACATCAAAATCATAACGCTGCCGTTTCTGCAAGTAAGACAGTTCCACAAAGGATTGAGAAAAATTCGAAGAATTCAACAAAAGATAGATTGCATTTACCAGCGACGGCTGCACGAGCTGGAGAACGAATTTATATCGTTATGTCTCTGATTGTATAAAATAATCTAAAATAATCATATTCGGTTCTCATAAAAAGAAGACGATTTTTAAAATTAACATTTATCTGAATTCTTCGACTCCTCGTGCATTTGTTTATCATTTTCGGCGAGCATCGCTGCCAGTTAACATTAACATTCTCTAATGTTGCCGGGAGCACGCACGCACGCACGCATGCAGGCGGCTTCATTTATGCGCACACACGCACGAACGCCCAGCCAATTTATATTTATGATGTATCGGGCCTCGATGACACAGCGACTGGCTATGCTGGACTCGAACCAGCACGGAGAGAAGGCTAGGAAGAAAGGACAAGATAGGAGCAATAGACAGAAGAGCGGCCGACGAGAGTGAGCGGAGGAGGAAACAGAGAGAGAGGAGAGAGGAGAGAGAGGAGGAGAGACTGCGAGAGAGAAAGAGACGAGGAAAAACACCCACGGAATGTAAAACGTTCCGACTGCTTGTCCCTCTGTGGGTTACTACCACTTCCGTTCGACTTGATTGCGAAAGAGCGAAAAATTCACGGCGGACAATATACGCTTAATATGCTAAAAGGGTACGATCGCACGAAACTATAAACCTCTTTCATAAATTAAAATAAGAATCCTGAGAAATTCAGAAATGAGAAACTCCAACGGGGGGGAAAAAAATCGTCAATCGTAAAATCGTTATCTTAAAGTCGAGCCTCATCGTTCTCGCCTCGGTTCGCCCATCTCCTCTCGTCCGGACGAGACGTGCATTCTTGAAGCTTTACTTTTTCCTCTTCACTTTCTTCCTATCGGGAACGTATATATATTAACTGTCCACGCTCGTAAAATCGTAGCCGATTGGCGGTCGTTACTCTTCCCCACAGCTCATTCTTCTAACTCTTCGCTCGCTAGGCTGCCACGTGTTCGGCCAGCTCGCGCATTTGCGTGAAGCGAAACACGCGGCGCATTTTAATTACCGTACGCGGATGTCAACTTAAATAATGCGCGTCCACGCGTGACGCTACTCCCTGAGGAAGGGTTCTCCAAAAGGTGGAGAGCGGATTTCCCGATAAAGTGGGCGTGACACCCGTGAGAAGCTTCTTCACGACTTTGATTCGAGCGATCACTGTCGCGACGTACATATATATAAAACTGAAAATGCATTCTATACTTAACAGAATTTCACGCCGTGTAAGAGGTTCCGTGTATTATGAAATCTGAATCAGTCGATGCTTTATGACTTAACAGTCATACACTGAAAAAAAAATTCTGGTTAAAAACGAATGAATCAGAAAATCTTCTAGGCGTGATCAAATATTCTGATTATTATAATAGAACTCAATACTTTATAACTTATAATAACCAGAATATTTGATCACTCCTACAATATTTTTCTGATTCGTCCGTTTTTAACCAGAATTCTTTTTCAGTGTATCTTTCAATAAGATTGAGCAGAATGCAATTTTTTTTAAGACTTTCACTACATTGGCTGTGTTCCAAAATTCAACCAATGTTGAAAATTTATAGTAGACGTTACGTGCATACTGAGAGAAAAATGTAGTTACTTTTGACCTCAACTATAATTTTATAATATTACTAACAATAAATATTATTAATTTAACTATATGCATTATTATGTTAACCATAATTATCGTTAGAAATATTATAAAATTGTGATTGAGGCCAAAAGTAATTATATTTATCTCTCAGCTGGATTTTCGGCGCTGACAATAAATTTTGGAACACAGCCATTGTGTCATTCTCAACTTGCTGTTTCTCTTTTATTCTATCGAGTACACTCATATCATTCCGATTGACTTCCTGAAACTGTTCGATTCGTTCGCCATTCCGTGTCTCGTGCACCTAATGCTCTGACCCACTTGACAGCCGAAAAGAAAAGACCCAGGTCCCCTATAGCAAAGGGGGATACCCTTTTGTTCAACGAGTCGCTCAGCAGACGCGAGTCGCCCGTATTCCTTTCACGAAGAAAAAAAAAAGAACAAGCAGTTCCTTTCCTCATCGAAAAAAAGGAATAAGATGAATTTACAAGCGGCTGGTAAAAAGCGATCGGCCGGCTGCACCGAGTTGCATGGGCAACATCTGGAAATACGATTCGATCTCGGAAGATCTCTCGGCCTTTTTGCGCTTTACCGCATTCGGTGCAAAAACTACTCGGTGATTAAAATCGCGGAAATTTCTAAGCTCTCATTCTCTCTTTCTCTTTCTCTCTCTCTCTCTCTCTCGTGTCATCTTAAATAAAATGAAACGTTTCATCACAACTATTATGACAATTCTGAACGTCACGATTATGTCGAATGATTGCGCACGTTTTTCCATCAGCAATACGACACCGACGCGAGAGATTCCCACGTGAGTGCAGCGAAACGTCCAATAGCCCACAGGCTATCCCGTTTCACTGAACGACAAGGAAATCGAAGCTCGTCATGATTCAGGCGACGAATTAAATTTCACCGATACGTCATTTCTTCATCGCTCGTCGAACGTTGCTTCAAAACAAACGCAGACGCGACTCGACAGGCGCGTTCCGGACGATAATGGCGAGGCTACAAGAAGAAAGCGGCTTCGCCGGGTAGGTCCATGAAACGTAATTCCCGACGACAAGACGGTTTAATTGACGAGCGCGTCGCAATTTGTACCAATTTAGCGCCGTCCGAAATTAATATTAACGACCGAGAGCGGACAACGGACCGGGAGGAAATTCGAAACCCACCCCGGGATGCATAATTCATAATACCGGGTGATTACGGCGCGCCCTGACATCGTGATGTAAACATCCGTAAATCGATGCTCGATCGAAGGGCTCGCGGAACACGAGCGAGCGAGCGAGCGAGCGGACGACGGAATCTGCACGACGAGACTCCTCGCTCCTCGTAATAGTAATCCCTTAATCCCTTCCGCAACGGATGAGCGCAATCGTAAATTTTTGTTCATTCGCTTCGATCTCTTTGAATAATTTAGAGGCTACGTACAAGATGATTTAATGACTACGTTTATACGTCAACCTTAATCGGGTTTAATAACATTCGTAGTTCTTAGGCCGGCCAATCATAGCTAGTCCTTAGAAGAATAGAGTAGCTGTGATCAGCCGACTTAGGGCTCGGTTGCAGCAACATTATTTCGGCTTTAAATGAGACGTGTGTCTTTATTTATTTAGAAAGAAGGATAAAGATAGACACACGTTTAGGTCTTGCTTAAAGCCAATAATAACGTTGGTGCAACCGGGCTTAAGAACTATAAAAGTTATTAAATCCGATTAAGGTGACGTGTAAACGTAGTCAATTATTATGTCCCGTTGGGAATCTCGTGGGAATATTGCTTGAAAATTAGGAATTATGATACTCCCTTTTTATATCTCTTAACAGCAATACTCCAGAAATTAAAAACTACTATTATAGAATAATGCAAGCGACTACGATTGAACGCAGCTTACTTTTCGCCGCTCCTCTTCCGCGTTTGACCCAGCACGGCTTCCGGGCAAGATCGGCGTCTCATCGACAATCGACCGTTTCCTGATATTTAACGTATCGAATCCCGCAGGGTCACTGTTTCGACGAGACGCGCGCGATTCTTCGCCGATCGCGTTTAATCGCGTGGATCGGAATCACGCGCACATAATCCACCTCGCGTGCGGCTCGCTGGACGCGCGGGGCACGACTGAAGAACGCGCGGCGTTCGCCGGAGCGGCGCTATAACGAGATGCGAACTTGTCAGCCGGCGTACATAAGCGGGGGGTAGAATCTGACATAATCAATCTCGTTTCCATGATAGATCGTGAACGAGAGGACGGACACGCGCTTGTCGCAATAAGTGAAATTTCGAAGGACACGTCGAAATCGAGAAGAATTAACAATTAATCGCGCAGCAGAATTAACATGTAACATCTCTACATGTTCATTTTAAACAAGTTATGACCCACTGTTTTAGTTATGCAACAATATGCAATTGCAACTCGACGACGACTTGGATAATTATTCGAATCAATGTTCATTATTGATGTTCAACGTGCAATATGTTAAAAAATAATTTAGAAATCTCAAATCATCAAATGCTTCGTCGTTTAACTTGCCTTGATAAGTTTGAAGATTTTTCGAGCATATCCTAGTTAGCACAGACTATTATAATAATATCGCAGCAATATTGTAACATTATCACGTTATTACTGCAATATTCTGTGCTATATATAGAAATGTTACAATACTGCTGCAATATTATTGCAATGTTCTATGTTGGCTAGGTATATCCCTCGACAATCATGGAACTTGCATGTGCGATGTAAAATTATATTTTCCCTCTATTTTCCCATAAAAATGTATGATTCTAATTTTGTCTTATTGATCAAGAGGGTCATTTGCCGCTTTCGCAGCCGTCGAGATGTGTCATCGATCGAGCCCGGGATCTCACGATGGCTCCGTCGTTCGTGGCGCCGTTAGGGCCCCCGGCACAAATCATTTTGGTGATCGTCCCCGCAACGCCTGTAATTACAGACCTTAATCCCTCGAAAGCCCGACGGCCGGTCTTTATCGCGCGACTCGATCCTCTCGCTGTCCTTCTATCATGTATCCACGCACCGCGGTCCGTTCCATACTTTTCCCGAAGGCTTTTCCCCCGCTTCCCTCTCCATTTCCCCCCTTTCAAGTTACGCGTGACTTTATTGAGGGGTCGGTCACCCCTATATTTCCCGAGCATCAGATTACATGTCGTTCGCAATAAGGGGCGCCTACGGCGCCAATGTCCTGCGAATGTATGATGCGTATAAAAGGGACTTGTCTCTCGATCGCAAGGCGAAATATTGAAAATCAAGCAACTATTCAATACATGTATGTATATAAATCTTTGTACGCGGTAAAATTGATACTTTTAATTTTTTGCGATTTGAAATCACACGTTTGTTATACATTGAAAAAAAATTCTGGTTAAAAACGAATTAATCAAAAAAATCTTATAGGCTTGATCAAATTCTGTTTATTGTAATAGGAAATTCTGGTTATTATAAATTATAAAGTATTGAGTTGTATTATAATAATCAGAATTTCTGTTATAATAACTAGAATATTTCAGCAATCCTACACGGAGAAAAATGTTTTGCATTATGAACCAAAAGTTTTGTTGATATATACCCAAGAAAATTATTTAGTTGCTGTAAACAAATATGTTATTTGCTTATATCTTGTTAAATTGTTTTGGTTTAGAGCACAAAACAGAACTGTTTAGAGAACAAAACAGTTTTGTTCTCTAAATCAAAATGATTTAACAAGATATAAGCAAATAACATATTTGTTTATAGCAACTGAACAACTTTCTTGGGTATATATCAACGAACTTTTGGTTCATAATACAAAATATTTTTCTCAGCGTATAAGATTTTCATTCGTCCGTTTTTAACCAGAATTTTTTTTAGTGTAAAAATCTCTAGATGTAACATTTTTTTAGATATACACTCTTTGTCATTTGTTTCTTTTTTATCGCAGCAGAAATCACAGCGGAACTAAATAATATTAAAAGGTTAAACATGACGAGCAGAAGGAACAAACATCCTGCATCGATAAGAAATCGAGCATCTTGGATAAATGGTTAATACTTTTATTATAAAGAATTGAGGGAAAAATAAAAAATTGTTAAGATGAAAGGTACATTAAAATCTTCATTAATATTATTTATTGCAATAGATTACTCGGAATGGACTTGTCAAGAAAATTTTATTGCAGAGTTTTTAACGCGCTGCGAGGAATATAACGTAGAACCGTTGCCCAGTTTTGTAGTAAATTTTTATAGATACTACCATATCATAGACCATATCATACATATATAACTAATTTTCATCACCTAAACGTTACGCTTTTGCAGGTGAGAGATGACATGGAGCAAGATGCGAAGATTGAGCGAGAAAAGTAAATATTTGGAAATTCTTTCGGAAATGTTTCGCTCTTAAATATATTCGTATTTTGAAGTTCATGGTTTATCTAGGGTCAAATCAGAAGAGGATATCCCCATCTTTTATATAGCTTTTGAAAATCCTAAAAAAATGGAGAACGTACAGAAACTGGAATGTAAAGATAAGCTATAAAAATATCCTATTGTTTACTTGTCGAACTTCGATGACATTTACGTACACGTAACATTTCTCGTGTTGCACGACAGGAAGTGTCGATTTGCATCCTCGATGCATTGAACACTACGCTGCAGAAATATAACACCATCACGGTGCTCAAGTAAGGAAAAATTTGAAAACGTGCCACGTGATTTGGAGTACATTGTGACAACTGATAATTAGCGTTCTCTCAGATTACCCAGTTGTCAGATAAATGCCTACGGTATCCTGCAGATAGCACAAATGCTGGCGGAATTCGAGTGTCTGGAGGATCTGAATCTCGATAACAACCCAAATGTGCAGGAAAATTATTATCTGCTCTGTGCATCGGCCAGAAAGTATACATTGCGAATTTAATATAATCCCATTTCTCGACGAAATAAAAATTGTGTGTTCCAGTTTACGCTATCTGTCGCTGAGGATGTGTAAAGTATCCGATAACGGTATACAAAGGATCTCAAGCGAGTTAAGATATCGGGACCCGCCAAACGACCCAAAATTGATCGCTCTTAACGTGGCGGATAACGACATTACGGACATTGGCGCCGAATATATCGCTGCGATGCTTCGAACCAACCGGTTACGTAGAAAATTCTCAAAATTCTAATTTGAGGGATATTAAGTCTTCCCTGTGCGCAAAAATGATTTGAAGTAAAAGTATAACGTCGCTGATGCTATTCATAGATCTCTACAGAGCGTGGTGTTAACCGGAAACAAGATACAGGATGACGGCGCTTCATTGATAATCCAGGAACTTTCTATGTATCTTTGACACTAGTAGCGATTAAATTAGATAATGAAATTTAGATTAGCTAACTTTAATAACGTGATACGATAGGTCCACTTTGACTCACGAGGAAATCGTTGGCCTTCGACGTCGCAGATTTATCGAACTGGAGAGCAAGGTTGATAGATTATCTCACTGTGATGTTACTTTGTTCATTAATAAGCAAATGATTCGTTATTAGCTGAATGGCCGAGAAACTCCGGTCGCTCCGCGACCGAAGAAAAGTGAAACGTGGCAACATCAAAATTTCCTTCAGAATTCTAAACGAAGTAAGTTTGGTGGTTTTCGAATTATTTTAAAATTTATTTTATGATAATTCTCAAATGTAGCGAGCCGAAATAATTCATCAAATGCGAAAATCCAACTTAATTCTCCGGCAATCTCGGACGATTCCATTCAAGTATTTTAATCATATTTTAATTATTTCTCTGTAATATATTATTAAAAATTATAAGTATTAAATGTATATTATTCATAGATATCGAAAAAGGTCTCGGATTGTGATATCGGTCATCCATTTACAAAAGAAACTATAGCGATAAACGGCTCTGTGGTAGCTAGTGGAAATTTGAATTTGCAACATTTGAGTTTAAGTTGTAAGTCCATTATGTCATATATATCAACTGATTTTTATTGAATAAATAAATTATTAAATGCAAATTACATGTTTGCATCTAGTTAATTGCTTGACGAATGAGACATTGAAGAAATTGATATTATGTCTGCAGTACCAAAACTATATGCTGTTAAACGATTGCAGTAAAGGATTGCTACATGTATTTATAGAGGTAAACTTTGTTGTATACCTTGTTAATATATCCAAAAAAATTTTATCGATGCTTTACGAGTTTTCTTTCTTAATCAGGGTAACGATATCAAAAGAAATGAAGACTGGACGACATTTGAAAAACTTTTACGTCGCAGACGCAGACTAGACGATCAAACGGTGCAAGATGCAGACTTTAAGAACTTCGAGGATTCTATCGTATCGGTGGAAAGTGAAATCTTGCGGAGCAAAATCAGCGTACGATTACAATTTTTCTTTGTGATTGATTATTCTCTTAGATCTCTTGTGTCTTTAACAGTGCGTTTTTAATATTCTTCCATTTTTAATATCTGTTTTATCGGGGATTGATATAAAAAAAGGGAGATTGAAGGAAAGGGTTATATTGGGCGCTACATAAAAAATGCTGCCCATAATTTTCAGCCTATAGTCGACTGGGACTGGCCGGGGCTTAATTTCAGCGAAGTAAATTAAAATAATTAAAATCTAAAATTTTAAGAATTCTTTTCTCTTTTTTTAGGGCCTCCGCATTTAGATTTCCGACTTGCCGTTTTCCAATTAGATTCGCCGCTGCATCAGGATGGCGCGATGAATGATGACGCAATTATTCGGAGATCTTATTGGATGAAAATCTTATCTTATCTCGCAATGTCCAGCGCGCGATACCCTCTACATCTGAGAATATCTGAGAATGAGCTCCAGCTGCATTGTCACTTTCGGTCGTTGCACTTCGCAAAAATGTTGCTGCACGTCGCCACCATTACCATGCTCGTTAACATCGCCTTTCTAGACCTGGACCCTTTTTACTCCCGTTCACCGGCGAAGAATTCGGATTTCATACAAGACGAGGTAACGAGGGAGACGCATCGACGCTTCAGTAACAAAGTACGCGTCGCAAATTTTGTTATTGACAACTCTACTTCGCAAATTCACGTCGTACAATTTTCAAAATCAATCATCTCTCTGTCAAGCTACTAAAATTGCAATCCATTCCATCGCAGCTACTTTCGCATCAATTTGACATTGATATATGTGTAAAAAGTGATAATAAAAGTAAAATGTGAGGAATAAGATCGTGAAATTACAGTCGTTCTCGCATCTGAACTCCATAACGGCTAAATTCCAAATCTTTCTTTTTTATTTAGCATATCAGCGAAGCGTGCATATAATAAGAGGATAAGGTGATTTCCATCCATGCTTTATATTTGGTAGACATTGCATTATTTAGGAATCAAATTGGATTTTATATGACAGAGATAAATAATTCTAATTTATTTTTTTTTTGGGAGAAAAATACATAGCATTATTTAGAAATCAAATTGGATTTTATATGACAGAGATAAATAATTTTAATTTATTTTTTTGGAGAAAAACACAAAATAGCGGAGGGAACAAGCCCATAATGCCCGGTCGATTTGAATACAATAGAGTACAGTTTGATTATATACAGCCGTTATAATATAGCCAAATAATCAGAAATGTAAATACTTAATTACGAATAACGCCAAAAGAGAAGTTTAGTCCATCAATATCAAATAATTCTAAATAATCGCGCCGATCGACAGCACCGACATCTAGCGTCAGCATTCTATCATTTATACTAACCTGACGCGTCATTATTATTATGTATGTGCTGTCAAGTTCCTCGTTTTTTCTCTCCCGCTGACTATCGCGGATCGCGATTCGAGCGAATCTCGGCCAATCTCCAAGTGCGAGTTCAAAAGACTCCGTGAAAAAAAAAAAACAGGACCTTCATAATTATCCTTCACCTCGACATTCCACGGCGGTACCGTTCCAGAATAATATAAGAATTCAATCTCGGCGATTGTTATCGGCGATCTCTTGGTCGAGTCGCACGAACTCCGTGACGTAATCGCCGCGTGAAGCAGATCGCTAATCCCCCCTCCCCCCGACGCGCGACGTCGTCGGCCGGAAGTCACACACATGTGAACCCTCGGCTACCGCGCGAATTTTCGAAAATGTACGAAAACCTGTTTAAGAATCCGCTCCACCGCGTGTTCGTATACGGCACGCTGAAACGAGGCGAGCCAAATCACCACTTCATCAAGGACACCGCGAACGGCTTCGCCAAGTTCCTGGGCCTCGGCAGGACGACGCTTCCGTATCCCTTGGTGATCGCCACGAAGTATAACATTCCGTTCTTGCTGAAGAAACCCGGCACCGGTAACGTAAGTTGAAAATAAATTAATAGCTAAATAAGTAGAAAATAAAAAATGGCTAATTTGAAATCTTTCAATACCATTCACTTCAATTCTCCCAAATAAACGTCAACAGTAACGTTGCATCAATATTATAATATTTTTCATGTGACAATAAATTATATAAATATAAATAATATATGTTGTACATAACAGTTACATTATTGAGGAAATTACAATATTAATGCAATGTTATTGTTACTATTACAACATTGCATTACATCGCAATGTTGCTGCAATGTTTTATATTTGCTGGATTAGTTGATGTTTACTGATGAATTGAAATATAATTTCTTAAACAGTACGTGCTTGGAGAGATATACGATGTGGATACCGACATGCTGAAGAAACTGGACGAGCTTGAGGAACACCCTAAATTTTACGAGCGAACGGAAGAAAGAGTGTTGTTAGCGCCGGACGCTATGCTCAAACCTGGGAAAACTTTCGAAGAGGTAATTCCATGCGCCTTATCGAATGCAACTGTATTTTTCTTCTGACGGACCCGCTTTTCCTTTTTAGGTCGGCGAGTCGACAAAAGCCTGGATATACTTTCTGCCGAGATTCAAATCCTCCCTGCTGGACAGTGCCATGTACGCGTCTTACACCAACAATGGGAGTCACGGATTGAAGTATTGCGAGAAGTATGTTCGCGATCAGACCTACGATCACAGACAGGAAGTGCAATAAATCATTGCCGGCGACTTTTGTCTCTTTGCAGCGACGAGGAAGCGTCGAGCGTTAACGATGTTCTTTGAATATCCGATCGGGTGCACGGTTATGGCAAGTTTCTCCCACGATACCGTTAATCTTCGTGAATTCGGAGGAGTAACGACGCAGAAAACAATGAGTGACTTACAAGACTGTTTTGTATATCATAGCGAAATGTTTTGAATATCGTAGCGAAATGTTTTGAAGGCTATATTTTATAAGGAATCAATTTCACCTATTCTGAGAACCAGTTAGATAAAACTTTATATACATTTTGGGATGACGCGTGGCTCAATGCTAATGCAAGTGATAAGTAACGGAAGTTCCTGGGTTCAAATTCCAGTGGACCCTCATTCCGTACATATATATTCCATTTTTCAAACACCTATCAATTGGAGACCGATTCCTCTTCTGCAGGAGAACCGGACTTCCGTAATCGATAGGAAGAAGAAGAGGAAGTACAATGGACCTCCTGAGTCTGATGATTGTGATACCACAATCGTTCCTGTATTAACAACAATGTAATAATCCACTCTTCGAAATCTTCGAGTAAATTAGCCGACAGTGACATGTAAAATAGGATTTTGCAAATGAAGGAGCGAAAAAAACTGGCATGAACGTATCTCGGTGATTGAGTTTTATTAAATACGTCACGTACGCTCGCATCCCACACTTTCGCGCACTCTCACTTCCTGTCATTCTATCGCTCGCTCTCATGTAACAGTAGCGATAAAATTATTGTATCTCAATTATTCTGTAACAAAGGGCAGGCTAGTCCGCGTTGCCGCGGCGATCAAAATCAATTCGAAACTGTCTCCAAGAGGCACCGGTGTTGCGCGTTTCCGCCGCGTGCTTAAGTTAAACTTCTCCTGGCGCGATACAACGCGTTGTTTATCCGCCGTCGACATGGAGTCGCGTTCGTGGAGAGACAATCGGCCAGGTCGCTCGCGTACACGGGTAATCGAGCGTTGCGCTTCTCGCTTCGGGAATCGGTTAATCGACGATGTACGGTACGGTACAGCAAATTAAAAAATGCTCGGAGGCAGTACGTACGAGTTATCCTAAGAAATTTATTTATAAATAATCACATTTTATCACACGCTATACAAGAATTCTTATTATTATCTACCGTTTCCGTATGGCATTCTCCTCATCGTGTTTCGTAAATAACACGCGTCACCCCACCGAGGAGGATCCGCCAACAACGAGAAATCGTTTCCCAAGAAACGGATTCGATATTTATTTCACCGCGTACTCTTAATCTCGGGGGGAAAAAAACTCTTTATATCAACAAAAAGAGAATTATACAATTGTCAACAAAGGCGTACATAGATTTCCATTTTATTTAACACGTGTGTATGCGTATGTGTCTTTCTCCCTCCTATTTTGTGCACAACCCCACCGCGATACGGTAGCTTGTGTTTCACGCTTTTAATTAAACTATTTTGCCCCTCGTTACTCTCATTCGAAGTTGCGTTCGTGTCATTTCATCGTCGTCGTTACTCTTATTTTCGTTCTAAAGCCCAGCCCCGCAAAATTCGATTAATAATATACATATATATATATATATATACCTTAATTAATCTAGAAATTTTCCTTCGTTGACGCACGTTGCCATTTTGAGCGAAGCGACACTCCCCCTCGAAAGTGGAGATAAAGAGAAAGAGAGAGAGAGAGAGAGAGAGGGCCCAAGAAGCATCCCGCGATCCTTCGAGGCTGTTAGTCAAAGATAGCTCTCTCGTACGAGAACTGCTCAGAGATTAATCACGTGAATTTCGATCTCGACGCTGTCAAGCCGATCTCGAAGCTTATCGTGTTCGGACGTCAACGTGATCAGTCCTATTTACATCGATAATACTCAATGAGAAGGCATCGATCGTGGCAGTAATTATGCACGTTAAATTAAAAAGTAGCACCGTATAAAAGAAAGTGCGAATACCACGTAAAATACCTTAAAAAACGATACTTTTTTTTCCTTTAGACTACAATCCACGTAACAATCACGCATTACTCGCGGTAACAACGTCATTCCGGTCCACCGTTTTCTTTTTGATACCAAGCGTCAGAATCCATTCTTCCGTCGTTCTGACGCTTTCCTGGAAGCAGCATACTACACTCTACGATGTGTGATTACAAAATGAAATATAAAAGTCGATTTCCAACCACGGTTGTCTACACGGTATGAAAATAAGCTTGCGCACATGCACGATATTCATTTCGAAGTTAGTTACAAGGTCCATGAGCGCACGTGTGTGCAAAATACCTAGGATCGACGATTCGTTCCGCGATTATTTTAGAATCACCGACGAGAGAACCGGAAATAGTATCTCCGGAATTTTATGAAGTCGGAGCTTGTGTATACGTGCATACACATTCCTATAATATACACTGCGTTCTAGTCTAGAAAATAGATTTTCTCGGCGAGGTTGGGCCACGAAGCAGAGAGGGGCGACGATGTGATATTGATTGCGTGTTGTTTGATTCCGACGAGACAGACATTTTCAGCTCTGATCTTGTGACAGGGCGCCGTATTTGTTGCCAAGGGAGAGCTTGGGTGTTTGAGCTTGGGAATCTGGCACAGTGTATCTGCTGCTGCCTCGATTGCGAACTTCTTCAAACGCTCCTTCTTCTCGCTTCCTGTAATTAAAATCATCGACCGTTGTACAATATTACTTGGGGCGACATAATTGCCTCCTTATCCACATGACATTGAATATTTTCCTAGCGAAGTTAACAGAACATTGTTGTAAAGATTTTTGGTTCTCACCGTCTAACCCCCCATGGACCGCTGCCATTATTTGCCGGCTGGGGCTTGGAATTCAGAGTAGGGAAGTATTCCTCGCTATTTATATCGGGGGCGACATTTCTCCCTCGTGGTCGCGGACTAGCAAATGTAGGTTGATTCCGTAAGTGTGGTGCTTTGTAACTGCTTCCACCAGTCGATGTGGCAGGAGCAGGTGGAGCGGGCGGTGCCGGTACCACTTCTGGCTCATCCGGCGGCGCTTCTGGCTTTTTCCATGGTCCCGTGTACTTTGTGCCACCCTCGCCGGTTTCTCCGTCGGAACAGATCTCGAAGTTACCTCTATCGTTGTCCGATTCTGCGTCAACACTGTCATGTACCGTTAAATGTCCAATTTTCAAACCACTGTAGTCCTTCTTCTCCTCCTCAAATTCCTTCCACTCGTCTTCATCCTGGAAACAAGACATTCTCGTGATATATTCACATCGCTTTCTAATTTATTTTCACAAATATCACAATCCATCCAAGTCCTTTGGAAATTGTGTAATTCTCATGTATAATCTGTAGCGATACACAATAAAATGTTGCAGCTCCTAACACATTTACAATTAACGCAATTACAATTTGTGAAAATGACAATCCGAAGTAAATGCAAAAGAAAATATTCAGCCAATTGTCACATCGCGTATGCATCTCGGTCTCGCGAAGAATCATCCCGTCCACCCTCTTCGTGGGGAAGAGAGGGGGATGGGGGGGGGGAGGACAGTCCGGAAAACACGTGCACGCGAAACAGCTGCCGTGTTCCTCGCGCGTGGATGAATTTCGCTTAGTCAGGAATTACGTAAAGCGCCCCGGACGTCTCGCGTCCGGGGGAACGTCGCGCGTCATCGCCGTCAGCTACTCCACGCGACCGTTCCCCCTTGGCGAGATCAAACATGGCAGCGCCGTGGCGCGGACACGAGGTTCCGGAATTCCGCGATAAAGACGCGCGCGGACGGGCGCCGTCCCCGTCGCGGCCCACGTCGCCGTCTTACCTCGGTGTGCTGGGACTCCTCGCCCTCGGGATTCACCGGCTTCTCCTTCGGCTTGGGCTTCTCCACTCGCTTGCCCGTCTCTTCCAGCTTCTTGGCGACCTCGTCGGTCGTGGTGAATTTCTTGCCCTTGGCCTTCTTCCGATCTTTCTTGGCGAAAAAATCGTCCAGGTCCGCCATGGCGACGAGACGGAGTCCGGATGGCGCGGCGAGAGACGACCGGGGAGCGGAAGGATCTCTGGCGACGTGCGAGAGAGCGTGCGGGCACAGGCGCGCCGAGAACACGCTTGATCACGGACTGATCGTGGCATCCGCCGTGGCCCGTCCACATGGGCTTGTCTCCGCCGGAAGTACGGCAGCGCCGACGCGCGAGTCAAGCGCGCGCCTGAATGCCCGCGGGCGACCGAGAACGTCGCGCGACGGCGACGATATTTCGTCGAGGGGCCGCGTCGCGCGGTCGCGCTTCTCCGTCCGATCGACGGGACGCGAAGTCGCGCGACTCGCGGCCGTCCGGCAGAGAGATGACGGGCGCGCGAGCGCACCTAACCTCAAAAACCACGCGTCATCCCGCACACGTGACAGATGACCGGGCGGGTTTCTCGACGCGCTCGCGATTCCGATGGGTGGAGGGCGTTTCTGCTGAGCTGCCGACGACGCGGATTCTCGTCAGTCGTGCACGTTCGGCGACGAAAGGCGCGTCGTGCGAGAGCGTAAAGGTTAATGGGTTCCCCCGTGTCGCTGTGGAGAATGACAGACGGAGCTGTTCGTCACTTCCGGAATATGAATGGTCGAGAGAAGCGGAACATATGACAACGAGTACTTAATAATCTTTCTCTTTTCGGCCAATGCCGAGTATGAAAGAATGTTACTTGTCTTTTAGATATAGATATACTTGGAATATATTTATGATTTTTTCCATTGAAAATATTTTTTGTATGCTAGAGTGGAACTTCCTTCGGAACTCTCGCAACGAAGTGACCTGCGTCAAGTTAGAATCCAGCAAGTACAACAATGGCCGCGTTCAGCAGATACAACATGTTGAGTTCGTCTTATCAACACTCTACGTTGATTAGTTGGTTCTAAAAGTAAGAGTTCGACTCGACCAATCACGTTCGACTGCTACTAAGCGGTTTGGTCTGCTGAATGCGCCCAATAAGAACAACATCGCAGCAATATTG
>VBVR01003271.1:0-18283 GCA_011638315.1 Tetramorium parvispinum
TTATAATATTATAGCTTAGAATTCCGATCTGTATTATCGACCTCGATCAAGTTCGAGCGTCACTTTAGGATCCCCTTAATTAAAAAAATTACGGAAGTTGCTATTAAAATCTTTATTTAGTACTGAATGCGTGATGTCATTTTAATTTAATTATTCTAATTTATTATCTAATATATTATTTGTCTGATATAAAGTTTGCCTTTCGTACATGAAAAAATCAATCATAATAAACATTTAAATATTCTTTATGAAGAATATATATGTTTTGTCTATTTAATATCTAAGATCTTATGTACGAGGAAATTAGTACAATTGTGGAGGCGTTCATAGTCGGAAACAAATAACTTCTAATTGCCACGCGTAACAAACTTCGAATAATGTCTCGTGCAATTGAGATTGCTGTGTGGAATTTCTGCTCGCGTTGACGAGAGAGGAAAAATCTCACGACCCGGTTATAACGTCGTCTCGGATCTATCAGATAACTTCATCTAGCAATTTGCGATGGCACCATTGAGCAATTAAGTCTTGTTCGCCGGTTGCGCCTATACGCCGCAGCACGCATGCTATATTCCTGTGTCCAAAATAAATTGCAACGTTCTTTAAAGTAGTAATATTTTTCTTTCAAAAAATATTTATTTGTGAATTTTATGTTTTATTTAATCATGAATAAAGTGGTCAATGTAAAAGTGTGTAGATTTGCGAGATAAGAAATTGAATTTATAAGCGTAATGTTAAGCGAGTGCTAGAAAAATATTTAGATGTTCTATTTACAGAGTATACCATGTTTGTTATTGCATTTTTGCAGAATTTGCGTTAGGAGAAGTTGTATTCTGGTACCTTATTCTCCGATCTGCGTATGCGTTTCTTCAGTAAACAATGGCGGAATGCATGTTCATACAAGAATATCTCTCTTTCGGGAGATTGCAATTTAAAAGCTTGCTAAATCATCTTTTCACTTTGACGAAAAAAATATCAGACCATATGATAAGAACAGACCTATATATTTTAATAAATATTATATTTCTTGAGTATATTTTAAATTTTGTCTATTAATAATATTGTATTTACATATAGGTATATACTTTATATTAGTATTTTTAATACGAATCTTTTTTTAAATTTACACTTTTATAAATAATTTTCTATAATTTTAAAAGTCAAAATATGCATCAAAATAATACTGTCAAATTAACATTTAAAATTTATATTTATTGCTATTCGATTATACAGATATTATTATTGCAAAATGAAAAGAAGAAGAAACCATCCTCCACGTCGGCATATGTTTTATATATTTTTCTCGGATATCGGATAATCCGAACGGAATCTTCTGATTATTTGTATTGTATGTCTGCACTTTCTTCGATTTTTCCCTAATAATTGTTTATTTCTCCCCTCAGGTAGCCATGAATAATTCACTTGGCTAAAGCGGCCAGTATAAGAGTTTCTCCGATTTCGAGGCACCGAGAGAGACTCTGAGGACCAATCGAGATGGGCGAGCTTCTAGGATCTGCGAGTTTTCTTCACCTCGGCGACATTGTCAGCCTCTACGCCGAGGGAAATGTATCTGGGTTTCTTTCCACATTGGGGTAAGTAAGAGGTGAAAAAAATAGAATTTCTAAGGAAATTAAGTATTTTGGAACGCTAGTCGGCTATCATTTAATAACGTTAAAATGCAGTGACAACTTCTTTAGCCTTAGTAGTCTTTGCATCATTTCTGATCATTTGATCATTGCATCACTGCAAGTATTTTCATACTTCGATTTTTTGCGCGAGAAAACGACGGCGGGAATTTTTGTTTGATGTTTCTCGGTTTGAGAAGAGAGCCCAGACATACGTTTACATATACGTAAAGAGAAACATCAAAGAAATTTTAGATCACGTCCAGCTGCAGCAAATCCTATGCAATCGATGATAACCAATCCAATAGCACTCTCTCGTTTGTAGTTTGAGAAGAGTTTTAATTAAAGATGTACTACATACATTTCGTAGTATATGGTGAACGAAATGGAATCGTTGGCATCATCGTATATGTTAAATAGCGAAATTGTAAAAATCAAACATTTTTTGATATATTTTTCCTACTCGGAATTTAATCTTCATGTATATAAACATAAAACTCATGAAGATTTACATTATTGTTATGCGGAAATATATTAACGAGGTAAATGAATTAAACTCATAGAGTTCTCTCTGTATAATTATCGTTACATAACAGGAATTATGTTACGTTTTATAAAGCGAAGTTTCACGTGCGCCAAAGCCTATTTTAATAGGTTACAACGTTAGGCTTAAAAAGCCAGACATTGTTGCAGAATCTAGATCCCATTTATATTCCGAGCACTATAAGTTCCTGACCTTAGATATTTATCTATTTAGACTGTTTGCATCCTCTATTCGAGGTAACCGACTTATCATTTCCGTGGCTCTTCGTATCACTGTACGATTTCACGCATACTAGCTCTGCATCGAAAGTTACGGTTAAAGTTTCTTACATTACAACGCTGTGATTTTCAGTACGTATTATCACGTGAAATTCATTAGCAATATTGAACAAATTTAAAGAATGTAAACATTAACGTTGTACATCGATGTTTTTATGTTGTAAAAATTAACTTTTTCTGATATCCTTCTATTAGTTATTTAAAATATATTTGTTAATAATGCGATTTTTAAATTAAAAACATGATATGCAGGATTTTTTGTGTAACATATTGAAAAGAAAGGAAGAGGAAGATAAAATTTATCTTTCGAAATAACGAGTTAATAGCATAATGTTATCATGCGTATCTTTGAAGTGACCACACGGGTTTCATATTGTAAACACTTGATAATATATTGTTACTATTTCCGATTAAAAACAATCGTACGATTGTTTATCACGTTACACGTCTTTTGCGTTTTATGCTTAAATCGCAGATTTTTGTAATATAAAAGTTCGTAGTAGATTTGTATCAAGCTACTTTTTTTCTCACGCAACAAGTACTGCACACAGAAATGAGATTTGCTTACACCTGTTTGTTCGTCACGCACTGTTTCGACAGAAAGACTGTGCATTATATACCATTACACGTTCTACTCATCTCATATATTAGCGGAAGAGAGCTTTACTCTTGATATATAAATTATCTGTCCCAGATTTGTCTTTCCAGTTTTAAATGTTAGTAATTAAGCGAAATTAATGATTAAGAAAAATTATAATTGTTCAATGATCGTTTTAATGATGAAGCATTATGTGGAAAAATTTTGGATCTTGAATTTATTTTATGTAAATGTTACAGAGCATTAAAGCATACTGGGATTCCGATTTTTAATTATTATAATTGGAGTTTTAATTGATCATAAATATAATCTAAAGATTCGTTGCAATTCGCTTAATATTAAAAATTGTAACATAATAACTTGCTGTAAAATCTTACAAGAGAAACATTAACTCGAATCGTTTTTATACGTATCTTGTGATTTACTTGTGATTAACCTTGCATTCTCATGTAAGTAAACAAAATTTTTTTAATCCTTTCATTGCAGGTTTATACGTTGAACGATTTTACGATACTTTACAAGGAAAGAAGAATGTACTTAACGTGACGTTAAGCACGTCGTGTAGAAATTCTACAATATTTTCATCGCTCAGAATTCGCAACTGACTCTTTCAAGTTTTTTCTTCGCATCGCGCGAGTCAATTATAGTTTGACGTTTTTGACAGGCATTCAATCAGCCGTGCCGGCATATTTACGGGAATTTATAATGTTAACTGCATATATCGCGTGCAGTTTCATCTTCCTCGCTGCGAGGTCGGCGTCTAAGGGTGTAAAGTTTCTTCCGCGTTACACTTGAGGGAACGGCGTTAAAGCGAGTGCGGCGCGAAGGTCCCACGTCAATATAGGTTCCGCAGGCAGGCATATTATTAAATTCGCACCTGCGTATAAAGCCTCGCGATCGATGAGCAATTATTTCGCCCGACTTTAGCAACGTTGCCGTGGATGTGTATTACCCGCGCACTGATGAACCCGACGTCACACGGATGCCGGGTAATAAGGCGGTGTCGCTCTTTGTGTAATCCCGACGTCGCCCGAGCTCGCATACCCAACTGCGCAGATTTTCCTCAAAAGGGTACGGCGTGGCGTTAAAATACCGAGCCGATATCCTCGATCTTGCCCTGATTACAAACCGGATAAAATAAACGGTCGAAGAGTGCGCGCGCTCGGAGAGATATGCGTAATAAACGATTTTTGCATTGATTATTGTTAATATGAATATAATGATGATCGCTGTCGACAGAATACAGCGTAATTTATGCGATGATTTTTTTTTCGTTCTCATCAGCGACTATTTATTGCGTTTGTTTAAAAGCGCATTGGAAAATTGCTTTTTTAGCAGCTAAAAAAGCGATTCCGCATACACTGTTTAGCAAACATTTGTGCAGTCGGAGTATTTTAGCTTAACCGACGCGTGCTAACTAGCCATGAAAAGAGCGAACTGGTTTAGAGTGCATTTCAAAACGCACGCTGTTATAATCTGCCAGAGTACCAAAAACGAATATCGTAAAAAAACATTTTGAAAATTACCCTTGTTGGAGATATCTGCAATCTTTTAATGTTCACTCATCCATGTTTTTGTTGAGCCTCATGTAAACGGAGAAGATTATAGAGATATATCATAATATTAATGTCATCCCTATTTTGTATTTTCGTAAATGTACGCAATGTAGCATCAACACTTCCAAATTGCTTTGGACGGAGTTCGCACAGCATAATTATGTGAACAGCTAAGACAGATTGACCAAACATTCGATATTTTTGGATGTATGTTTACGTAGCCATGTTTATGTACTTTAACCCTGCGACACCGCTTTTATTCCATTTTCTTTTCTTTCCGTTTTCTTTCATTTCTGTTGTTGTCGAATGGTACTCAAACGCTTATCTCGTTTCTCGAAAATGTCGTTTGCCGCGATTGATAGTTCCACGAACGTCTTTCCCCATCAGCGAAGTAAACAGATCGACTAAATGTACGATAGATAATAGACGATAATGCACCGACTTAACGCATTGATTGCTATGGATGGTCATCCGTGACTGGCGCCTGACTTTTCTGTGGCGCCTTGGTGACCGGCGTTATCGAAATTTTTTAAAACATTTGTAGAAACAATAAATACCATTTAATATAACATTTTAAATGACATAAATAAGTAAATGAAAAACATAAAATGAAGTGCAATTTAATACATTATTTATCTCTTGAAAATATATTCTTATTTATTCATATATGTTTGTCATTGCTTATACAGGGTGTTAAGAAAAGACTGCCTACTAAGCACATAGCGTTATTCCTTATGAAAAATTGAGTCGAAAAGTCCTAAACCATTTTTTTCTATTACGCTTAATAAAGCAGCAATTATTTTGTAAAGATAATCCAATCGGTATCGTCTTTTAGCCGGGAGAACGTTTGTGAACCGCGCGCCTGGTAGTGTGCGTGAGCGATTAGTTGCTACATTCGCCACGCAACTATTAAACGTGGCTCATGGATTTACTCTCGGCTAATGGACAACGCCGATTGGATTGTTTTTACAAAATAATTACTGCTTTATTAATCATAATAGAAAAAAAAAACAGTTCAGAACTCTTCGACTCAATTTTTCATAAGCAAATAACGTTATGTACTTAGTGGGCGGTCTTTTCTTAACACCCTGTATATATGATAATAAAGATTCAATATGGTCTACAGAGTAAAACATATAAAACTCGCTAAATAAAAATTCGAGCATTTGAGAGCGACATGAGAAAATGAAAGGCAAGAAAGAAAAGAAGAGGAAGAAAAACGACCTTTTGTGTAATGGATCACATATGAAAGCATCGCGTGTCTCGAAACTATGAGTGTATATTTTCGGATACCGTGAAACGCACGACAGGCAGGACCGTCATTCGTTTCAAGAAGTCTCGTAACTCGCGGTTATTTTGCGCGGGCTTTCAGAGGCTCCGCTCATGCTTTACCGTCGTTTGATGCTGTGAAGCACTCGGGGTAAATATCCTCTCGACGATCCGCGGAAGGAGCAGCAGGAATCCATCCATTAGCCGCGTTTCGGCGGAAATAGGTCGCGCACGTTTCACCCGTTAGAACTGTGCGCTCATGAATGAATATCGCTCTCAAAATCGCGGTGATCTTATTGGTTTCATCAGAAACGGTATTTAGAGTGTGGATGTAAAGTATCGTTTCTCTGATTTTTGCGCGTTTAGTATCCGTATAAAAACAGACGATACCGAAAATATCGATTTCGTATTTATTCTTGTGCAATCGAGAGGCGTTTTAAAAGCTTTAGAGAATAATGTTGAATTCTCCACACAATTATTTGAAAATAATATCGTAACGTATATAATAAATTTTCATCGTCAAAAAAATTGTCATTTTATAGAAATAAAACATTTATATAAAATAAAAAATGTGTTTGTTTTAATTGGGTGTTATTTTACATCAAAGTTTTTATTGAATGCTTTATTTATGCTTTTAATTTATCATGAAGATGCATATTATGATTTTGAATGTTTGTTCTCAAGGAAGATAAGTCTTTTCGGACTCGCAATATTTTGTTTTACTTTACCGATGAAATATCCTCGTCAAAGTTTCATGTTTTAAATTTTAAAGATAATTTCATTGATTAAATCTCTTTAAACGTTTAGATTTACCGCAATCGCACGCAAGAATCTTGTATGCAAACATGCGACGAAGACCTTGCATGCCGTCTTTCACTTTCCTCATTGTTGCGTTCCGTTACAACGTGACGTGGATACAAAATTGATCGAGATGAGAGAGCAGTCTCAATATCGGTTGTGATCATCTGATGGACGCTAATGAAAAGACCCTAATTTGTGACTCGATAAATGCGTCAGCGCGTGAAATCATTGGTAATAACTGTCGTTGGCATCCGCAGCGCGTACGCGCTTTATTCTGGGGATTTAACGACATTGATGACGTGACTATTTCCAGAAGCGCGATTATAACCGTGACGAGATTGCCCTTATTCTCCGGCTGCGAGCAGGTTGGAATCTGGTTAAATTCCACGTTCTGCTATGAGCCGCAGCTGCTATCGCAGAATTCTTCGTTAATAACCTTGAAACTTCTTTGAGATGACTCTTTAATAATTAATGCTTTGTAATATTATATCCTTAATATAGATAACATTATATTTTTTTCTTGTGCTATATATTGGTATTTTAAAAATAGAAAGTAGTTTCTTTATTTCTTCTCGAAATCATCCGATAGAGATAGGAATTTCTTCTATCCTATTTGTTTTCAATTATTAAATCTTATTAAATTTTTATCCCTTTTTCTCAAAATTTCTTTAAAATCTTCTTTAAAAGCTATCAATTTGTTCTTTGATATTAGGACAGGTCGTGTTATTTGATTGTTTTAACAAAGAAATGCTCTGGTTATAAACAAAGGTCCGTCTTGAATTCAGTTTCTGTCGGTAATTCATAATGAACGAATCGATTCTACGTATTATTTTGCTGTAATCTTGCTTGCCTGCATAAATTATCATATATCTTCATTGTCTGAATAAATCTTGGTCAAAAATGGTAATGCTTCCCGACACTTCAAAATATTACATTTGTATTTTTCGTGTATAGTTTCAAGTATTCACGAATTGCGGTTGCTTTATACAAATCTTTGTATAAAAAAAGCACAGTTTGACAATGGATTTTTCCATAAATTACCCAAGTTGACACGTGACTGTCGGTTGTAATAATTTAGAGATTAGTTTGCGCGTAATCGATGTGTCACTCGTGACCGAACTCATAAAGATGACATTCGCGAGCTGATAGTATCGTATCGCTACATAAATATACACGCTACAAATTTTATTTTTTAAACTCGTTAAGATTATAGATTTTTACGAATTTCGAATCAGCGTTTTATCGTTAGTGCAATAATCAGCCTGTGCAAGACGCGAATTGTGCAAGATCAATTTCTAAAGATGACTAGCGAGTCACATTGGCGCTTCGATATATTTCAATTATTTCATATTTTCAGACTTTTTTTATATAGTGTGCTTTTTACATATCGCATAACCAGTATGATAATTTCGAGATGTTATTCGTGCAACATACTGGCTGAATTATGTCGCGTGAGTTTGTAACGATTATTAATTCGTATTGTCACTTCAATGCCTAAACCAGTTTGTTCCAGAACTCGTTATGATTATGCCTTTTGACGCACGAGCACCATAAATCAGCGTCACACCATCGTATAATAATTCTGGGATGCTGTACGCGCGTAACACAACCATCGCTCGACATGAGTTTGCGGTATTTATGTTTATTCACAATACCAGCACTCGGTGGCATTGTGTTGTTGCGTTTGCGCAATTGTTACGAGTCGGGAGCTTTCTACCAGCATAATAATATCGTAATATTATTCATGCAGAAAGATCATAATGCGTGATAAATTTGCGAGATTCACGAGATTCACGACACGTATGATGACACTGGTAAGAATTGTTATTTTACATATACAATTATTACGCATTGCAGCCTAACGTTTCGCATTGCGGCATAACAATTTCGTGGCATAGCTACGGTGACTATTTCTTTGAGAAAAATTAAGGACACCGTCACCTACCCTTCTTCAAATAAAGTGCAATGTAAATTTATTATTATCGTTATTTTTTCTCTGAATATATATTTATATGAAAAAAAGTAAAATTTTGTAAACTAAGGCAATCATATATATAAAAAGAAACACATCTTTATTTAAACATTACATAAAATATATAAAGGTGGTAAAGGTGGTAAAAAAAATTGAAATGTAGGACATTTTATAGGATTTTTCAGAAATAAAGGACAAAAGTGATTTTCAAGAATAAAATAAATTTAAAGGACACAGATCTAAAATAAAGAACTGTCCTCTGTAATATAGTACAGATGGTCACCGTATTGTACACGCGAGAGAGGAGCGTCGCGCGAAATCAATTTGCGGCGTTCGTGGGATTCACTCAATCTCGCGAGATTGATACTGGCCGAATGTAGATAACATGATACACGATTTATGTATACGTTGTATGCCCGTCGCAGGCGATTTCGATGTTGTTGACAGAACAACTAATTCCCGTCCCTCTCGTGACGTAACATCCCGATTCCGCGTGCACCTGTCACTCCCGTTGCGGTAACATCCGATGCCGTAACTTGCCGCGGCTGAAAGGGCCGTTAATTAATGCCCGCGCAAGGGATACCGCGACGGTCGGGGAAAAAACACACACACACACACACACACACACTGATGGAGTCAGGCGCGAAAATAATTATCTGCGAATTCGCGCTGTGTAAATTCGCGAGCATAATCTTGCACTTTCATCGATCAGCACGGTGTATATTTCGGGCTGTGTCTCTCCACCGTGCTTTCTTCCCTAGCTTTATACAAGTATATTTTAATGTTGTTATATCGGATATTGATAAAAAGGGGCTTATGTATTATTACGCGCATTATCACGCGCGCGCTATAAATACGGAAACGTTTTTAAGCACTATCTGTGTGCTATTTGACGTTTTTATTGCCGCACCGGCATCGTAACGACGATGAAGATGTTCATTATCGGCTTAAGTGCATTTGTAAATTCTCATGCTAATTTGCGAATCGTAATTTAATGTACTTTCATGATTATGTGCAAACACACATATCGTTTAGATGTAAATTAATTGCATTATGCACATTTATTCATGGCAGAACCCCGCCCTGAATTACCACGTTACCGAACTACCGTAAAAATTTTATTCATTTGGCTATCATTGAAAGTTTATTAATAAATGAATCGTGACAATCGATTGCTAATATACCATCCGTTGTATTGTTTTGGCATCACCGATTTCAACATTAATTGCATCGGATACACGAGGGATGCTATTTCTCATTTCGCGGCTACAAATAGCAATTACGCGTTTTGATTGCGTCGCTTTTAAATTCGCGGGGAGCTTTCCATTTTTTTGATATTTATCGGCGGCTCGGACAGGTAAAAACGCGAGAACATCGTGTGTATCTCGGTCGCCTAAAGAATTTATATTTTTATATTTGCAATTTTGCGCACGCCCGAGTTGCTCGCCTTCCGCTTCATTTCTGATACTTCAACAACAAACACAGCAACAACTACAGTGACAGCGGTGATCCTCTTGTAATCCCAGCTGCGCTCGATGCAGAGCAGCAACGGTGACACGGTGTCGCTAGAAATAACAATATCGGATTTTGTCCATGTGTACGTGTGTGTTATCCTATAGTCGTCATAGCGTCTTCTGATCTAAATAATATTCCGAGTTATGCCCGCTTTAGAAATCGCGCCTCGTCTCTGGTGAAATCGGCTATTTTTCAACTCGTTTTCTACTCTCGTACTACGCTCAAAAATTATTCTTCCGTTTAAAGTAATTACAACGTCTCTTGCAGCTTTGTTTCCAGCAGCTTTGTCATTCGCGCAGTCGTCGTTAAATCACGCTACGATTTCAAGGCCGATGAATATTTTCACGTGTATTAATATTTGCAATATTGTGAGCAAAAATAGATTTCTTGAAGAACGTGGCAAAGAAGAAGCAAAGAGAAATGATCAAAGACATATTTTTATTGCATAAAATATTTATTATATAGACACGTAACGATGCAAATACTAAATATAAATCGTTTCTAAATCATGATCCATTCAAAGTCTGCTTAAAAAAAAATCTCTTTACTTAGAGAGATAAGATAGTACTCTTTTTTAAATTAATTTTTCTGTTATTGCCATTACAATTCGATTTCAAAGTCTTTTTCTCGAGAAACATGAAACGGAATGATTTTACACGTAAAAGACTAAAAAGCGAGCGCAATGGATATCTTTCGCGCTGGATATCTGCTTGACCCGTTATGTAAGACGGAGCAAATTTGTATTTTATTCTCTCGCGGCGGCTTTAGAAACGCAAAGCGGCGTTAATCACGACCACGTAAAGCACCGTCGTTAATCATGCCAAGTACCTACACACGTATTTACAGCCATGTGCCACAGACATGCACAACGGTGCACGCGGGAGTTCCTTCCCTGTGTTTGCACACCGAAGAGATGGGGATTCTTCGTTCGGTGGCCCGAGTACTCCGACTTTACCCTACAATTCATCTATTGTTTCAGCAGCTTCGCTGCCGGGAGGTCGCCCAAAGTGTTCCATCATTCGACACGTTCTCTAGCTTCAATACAAAGAGGATCGATAAATAGTTGAACGTGCACCGCAAACGAGAAAATCAATTGCAATTAAATGGATTTCGTGAGCACTCGTGCAAATTATTTTCTTTATAATGAATGAATTTGAAATTGTGAATGTCCTTTGAAATTTTACCGTGAGCGAGCTTGGTGCTTCAAATCTTTATATTCTTTATTAGATTCACTATTCATTTTGCAGTATAAAGGCAGATAGAAAAAGGATGTATAACGCAATTTGCATCATGCTCTCTACTGATGCTTTCCACGAAAATGAGATTGATACTAACATATAAAATACTGTTTGTCATTTTCTTGAAAGAATTTAGATTTCTATATATTTTATATTTTATTAATTTCTATTTACACATTATTTTATGAATGATTTAAATTCTCTTTAAGTATATAATCTATACTTGTTGTATCTGCCTCTCGTATTAATGTCAAGAAGGATTATTTAATATAACACATGTTTCTCTTGTTCGTGAATTTAGGCGAGATGTGAATCATGAATAATGTTGTCGTCATTTTCAACTCGCGAAGAAGTTACCTTTGTTGAGAGAAACCTAATCGCAATCTTGTTAGCAAGTTAAAGAAGCTTATATTCATATATATATTTAGTAGTTGACAAACAACATTTTTAGCGGTTATCAGAAAACGGTATTAATTTGAAAATGCAGTTTCCAGATTGACAAGGAAAAATGCCGTTAGACGTTGACTTATGAATGTTAGCAGTAAACGATTAATGCTAATGTATGTATAAAGATTTACATTCTAAAAATATATCTTGATATGACTTACAATACGTATTTAATTAATAAAATGTTAATCGACGTGATATTTAGTCCACGCCACGTTATCTTAATTATTGGCTTCTGTATAAACCCAGATAAGCGAGCGATGATATCTCGATTTGTACTCGAGATTGAGCCGCAATTCGAGCATGTGATAGTTGTAAGCTACGCTTTTCACGCTGTTATTCCTCGACGACGACGACTATATTATGTTTCCGTGTAAATTTGACGCATGGTTAATCTGACAAAGTTTCTAATTATTCATCTTAGGTTCCTGCGCGTTTATATTATGCAAGACGAATGGGATCATCTATACGTTCTGTTAACGCGAGATAGCTGGATCAATAGCTCTCTTGGTGTCTGCCGAGTTGCGATCGCACCTTTGTCGCTGCAAAATGACGCCGACGTTCTACTTCGACATTTCCACTGTAACTTTTTTTCCGCGGTACGCTACGATAAATCATATACGCGATGTGGCGCATAATACAAAAACTTGGATTCGCGAATAAGATGACGAGCTTATTTTTTTACGCAACAATTGCGATAAAACTTTACGATCGTGATGTGTAAAAAAAACAGAATGCAGCAGAAAATATACGTAGGGTAAATTTTTCTATTTTACAGGTGTATTATATCACTTTTATACCAGCAAAGAAATGCTTTTACGGCAATTCTTTGCGCATGATTACATCCAATATGAAATTTTCCCTTCATTTCTTTCTCTTCCTCTCTCTTCCTCTTTCGTGCAATGTTTTTAAAGCTGCCAGGCCGGACAAACCAGAGCCTGCCTCAATATCGACCTATGTTACTCCGCTTCGCATCGCCTGGACCATATTTATTTAACGATGGTTCGCCCGCAATGTCGGTATTGCATAGTTGTGAAGCCGGAGGTGTGGCTATTATGTCTGTTCCACGCTGGAACTTCGTGTATTATCAGCGTTACGTGACACATAATATGCTATTGCGATATGATTAGGCTAATCACTGTAAAAAAAATGAAAAGTTAATGCGTGATAAATATTCCAAGAATATATTTTCTTTTCCGTTAAGTAGTACATTCGTGTACTAACAATTGCTTTTTGCTTTTTGAAGAAAAGATTGACATCTTCTATTTACATTACTCTCTGATAAATAAGAGACTTTATGAAATAAGTTTCTTTATTTGTTGTTTCAAAATGGTTAATATATTTATTTTGTATATTTGTTAGTTCTGCAATGTATATTGTTTTTCAGGCTGGTCGACGACAGATGTGTAGTATGTCCCGAAGCTGGAGATTTGTCAACTCCCCCGAAAAAATTCAGAGGTAATTTATATCTTTGTTTTTGCTTTTTAATTAATTATTTTTTTAATTAACATCTTTTTTAAAATATATTAATAAATTGACAACTTTTTCGGTATTTAATTATCTTAAACGTTATCTCGCGAAAACTGAAGCGTGTAATGTTAAAATAAGCCTGAGAAATATTAGGCAATAGCAATTGATTTTTTTAGATTGCCTCTTCAAAATATGTCCTATGAATCGGTACTCCGCCCAAAAACAATTCTGGAAGGCAGCGAAACAGAGTGCGAGTTCAGGCACAGATGCTGTCTTGCTCAAAAGACTTCACGTAAGTTACTACGCTATTTAATTAACTCACGATTTATTGAATTTACGATTAATTAACAAGAAAAAGAATATACTCACGTATATTTTTCTTACATATTTTAAAATTGAAAATGGTGCATTTGTTAACATAAGATGAGTAAATGAGTAATCTAAAGAGTAAATGAATAACGTGATAACATGAACATTCCATATAGAATTTATAAATATGAAAATATCCAACCGGTTTACTGATTATTAATCGAATTTTTTACTGTGTAAAACGCTTAATTGTCTCTTAAATCTCTAGTTTTTGAAATTGAAAGGAAAACAATATATTGTATATATAACGTAAATGATATTGTTTTGCATTTATCTGTGATAGTTATTAGTTTTGCTAAAATACGTAACACTTATTTTAATACTTATTTAAAATACATTTAATTTTTTTATTTTAAATACATTTAAAATACGTGACACTATTGCTGGATTTTTAATAGCGCAAATGTATATTTTATTTTCTGCGATTGCCATTTAATTAGGATTTATTTTTATCTCAGCATGCGGCCGAAATTGAGAAGAAGCAAAATGAGACTGAAAATAAGAAACTGTTGGGTACCGTGGTTTCCTACGGTAACGTCATCCAGGTGAGAAAATAAATCTTTTCTTTTCAGAAGAAAAGTCCCTTGTAAGTGACATTATTTATTAAAGTATATCTTGAACGTTTTATACTTGACCGCATATTCTTATAACGTAATGTGGTTATATGAGTAATAATAGATTTATCAATACCGCTAGGGGAGCGGGTTTCCCTGCAACAACTTATTTTTTCGCAAAGCGATCATAAAAACTGTACATCTATCGTATTGACGTAGTTATCTGCCTTGTATAGATAAGTGTTTGCTAATTAATGAAGTTTTCCTCCTCGCGATATTGTTGTCATGTCGGAAAATAGAAGCGGCGTTAAGTTGTGGTGTTAAGTTTCTAGTAAATAATTAAATTTCCCTTTCACTTTGTAGCACATTGTTGTTAAAAATTATGAAATGGTAGCGCTTTGATCGTCAGATGATCACGATAAGGTAACGTCGTGAAACGAACATTATGTTGCACCTATGATGTATTATAGATTATATCTTCGATCGCGGCAAAGGCAACGGACGCCATTAGACATTTAATTAATTTCTGCTATAATGTATCCATCGAATTATCGATTCTCTTATCTTTCATTGATGTATTATATAAGTTAATTAATTATCTTCACTTCATATTATCTCGATTTATACGTTATATATTCTATCATACATTGCAAAATTACGTATTACGGCTTTTGTTTAACTCACGGAATAATTCATCACAATAAAATACAAACTCGATTATGCATCACGAATGTTGTGCAATGCAGACATATGAGCATATAATTAGCAAAGAGATTAATTTTATCGACATTATTATTTATCGTTTATAAATAAATGTACGTTTATATATACGTTGCACATATGAATGTAATTATTTATTTATGTCGATTTATTTATGCGATAGTTACTACATCTCAAGTCCAACAAATTCCTGACGGTGAACAAGAGGCTACCGGCGTTACTGGAAAAGAACGCGATGAGAGTTTACTTGGACGCTAACGGAAACGAGGGCTCGTGGCTTTACATAATGCCGTTTTACAAACTACGTAGCGACGGCGACAGCGTTGTCGTCGGCGACAAGGTGATCATGGAACCGGTGAACGCAGGTCGTCAGGGCCTCCACGTGGCTGCCAATTACGAGCTGAGCGATAATCCCGGCTGCAAGGAAGTTAACGTTGTGAACTCATCCACCTCTTGGAAAGTTACTCTTTTCATGGAACACCGGGAGAATCAGGAAGAAATTCTCAAGGGTGGCGATGTGGTGCGGCTGTTTCACGCCGAACAAGAAAAGTTTCTGACTATGGATGAGTATAAGAAGAAGCAGCATGTGTTTCTTAGAACAACTGGAAGAACGAGCGCTACCGCGGCTACTAGCAGTAAGGCCTTGTGGGAAGTTGAGGTGTGTAACTAATCAAATTTAAATTAACAATCAAATATAAATTTATTTATAAGAATGCTGTATGTTATTTAACGTGTAACAATCGAAATAGAATTTTCGAGATTTCATTGTTCGAATTCCTGTTGCATGAAACGGTCGTGTTGTTCTTGGCACATCTGTTTTCTTATAAGTAATGCATGTTGTTTATTTGTTAATGAATAGGTGGTGCAACACGATCCGTGTAGAGGCGGCGCCGGCCACTGGAATTCACTTTTCAGATTTAAACATCTAGCAACTGGCCAGTATCTCGCCGCTGAGGTTGACACAGACGAACCACGGGAACCTGTGAAGGGAAAACGTGGTATGGTATACTTTAAAATTTACTTAATACATTCAGTATTTTAAATTGGGAAATGATTTATTATAATTTATTATAACTTGTTCTAAAAATACTTGATGTTTGCGGTTAATGAAATGATAATAAATCAGTTGTTTATACATACGATGATTTAATAGATCCATCTGGGACAGTCTACAGATTAGTGTCGGTGCCGCACAGTAACGAGATTAGTTCATTATTCGAATTAGATCCCACAACGCTAACGCAGGGCGATAGTCCGGTTCCACAATCGTCCTTTGTTAGATTACATCACATATGCACCAATACTTGGGTCCATTCAACAAGCACACCGATCGATAAGGATGATGAAAAGCCTGTAATGTCAAAGGTACTGTAGCGTATTTTGGCAATTATAATTTGTCTACGTTGGATATTCATGTAAAGTTCATAAATTGAAGAAATATTAATTAAATTACTCAGACTTTTTTAATCACTTGTTAGGTGGGTTGCGCGACCAGTAAAGAGGATAAAGAGGCATTTGCCTTGAGATCTGTGTCGCCGGTTGAAGTGCGCGATTTAGATTTTGCGAATGACGCCTGCAAAGTGTTGACGGCGATGAACAAGAAGCTGGAAAAGGGAACGATCTCGCATAATGAGCGAAGAGCTGTGATTAGTTTGCTGCAGGATATCGTGTATTTTATAGCTGGATCAGAGAATGAGCAGAATAAATCCGAAGCGTTAGAACTGGTCGTTACTACTAATACTGTTCGCAGGGATCGTCAGAAATTATTGCGTGAACAAAACATTCTCGGCCAGCTGTTCAAAGTATTGCAGGTATTTCAACTTGACATTGATCGCGCAGAAATATCTGCGAGAACAAGAGCGTCTCAAGACATCTAATTACAGGCTCCGTTCTTGGAATCTGCAGAGGGTGAGGGACCATTTCTTAGGATAGACGAGCTTAATGATCCGAGACACGCTCCATACAAGTACATGTTTCGTCTGTGCTATCGAATACTCAGACTTTCCCAACATGATTACAGAAAGAATCAGGTATTGTGATTTTGGAATGCGATATATCATACATGATAAATTATATTATATTGTAAATTGTAGTGTAAAATATAAATTGTAAATAATATATTACAAAAGATGTGTCTTATATTCTTTTTTCTATAGGAATATATCGCTAAGCATTTTGCTTTTATGCAAAAACAAATCGGCTACGATATTTTAGCGGAAGATACTATTACTGCGCTTTTACATAATAACAGAACGTTGTTGGAAATGCACATAACAGCTGCTGAAATAGAGACATTTGTGGGTCTCGTTAGAAAAAATATGCGTAACTGGGAATCGAGATTTCTGGATTATTTATCGGATCTGTGTATCTCTAATAAGAAAGCAATAGCTGTAACACAAGAATTGATATGTAAAAGTGTACTTAGTGAAAAGAACAAAGATATTCTGATAGGAACAAAGTAAGTACGATAAACAGCATGAGTGGTATTCATTTCTCTGATACATTTTATTTACTTTAGAATGGTGAAAACCCAGGTAGAAGTAGAAGATATCGATGAAAAGCAAGAAAATGCCGAATCAAGAATCACTGTTATAGAAGAGTGTGAAGTTATATTGGAATGGAAAGATGTTAGTATACTTAATAAGTAATTTATTAAAATGTAATATATAATATGTAAATTAATATGATGTTTAATACAGAAATCAATATCTTTGAGTGAGTTATCAAGAGGAGCGAAAATGGGAAATGTTCAAGACATAGCAATATTAGATTATTACAGGCATCAATTAAATCTCTTTAGTAACATGTGTTTGAATAGACAGTATTTAGCACTAAATAATCTGTCACCACATTTGGACATTGATCTTATACTTAAGTAAGTACATTTTTATATAAGGATTATTAGTTATAAAGATTATTAAATTATATGACGATCTAAATTTGTGGTATTATTTTTTTACAGATGCATGGAAGATGAAACAGTGCCATATGAATTACGCGCATCATTTTGCCGACTAATGCTACATCTTCACGTAGATAGAGATCCGCAAGAACAAGTAACTCCTGTAAAATATGCTCGCCTTTGGTCAGAAATTCCATCGAAAATGAGTATAAATGAGTATGTAAAAATAATAACAAGATTAATACATATATTAGGAATATATGTATTAATATATATACAGGGTGTCCCATTTTAACTTGGACAGCAAAATATCTCAAAAACTAAGCCCCATATACAAAAATATTTCAGACAAAAGTTGTATGGTTTCAAGGGGGACATAAGATGGTACCATTGGTTTGACCTTGAATAGTTACTTGAAGGTCACGTGA
>VBVR01003272.1:0-18231 GCA_011638315.1 Tetramorium parvispinum
CTCTCTCTCTTTCTCTCTCGTTTTCTCCGTTAAAGGAAATATATGCGCGAATGCATCGATTGGTAGCTTCGTTCCGTATCTCGGTTGCTCATGGTCGACATCGTGGCGGAGCTATTACGAGCCAATAAGAAACGCGGCACTGCGGGACGATACGAGGACCCACGTGCACGGCATACATTATTCGAGCCCTAAAACGAATCCTGGCGCGGTAACACGAGGTGGAATATAGATCGGGGGAGCCTGACTTTTACGACCGATTCATTAGCCACTGATGGATCTCGTCAACGATACTACCGAATCCAACGAACCGTGATCCTCGCCGTATCCTGCTTCAGAAAGAGTCGATTCGTCTCACCGCCGACTTCTCGTTTTAACGCGCGATGCAGCGAGTTCAGAGATCAATAAACGATCGGCCGTGTGGTCCGACCAAGGATCGGCGTGAGATCTTTGGTATTGTACCAAGAGACCATGGCATCAATCAAATAAATTGTTCTTTAGATCTTTATGGACGATTAATTAGCATCTGATAAATCTTGTCATTGAGCAAGTTCTTTACCGCGAGTTTGTCAAGGACGTAGCTTCGCGATGTTTGAATGTTTCGCTCACAATTACGTTCGGAGCCATCAGCTCGCAAGTTGATAGATTTGGTGACTTCAACGGTAGACATAGTCGGATGTGCCATTCATCACATCTAATGCTCGAAGATTGCTATATGTTTATCGCGATTGAGCTGGAGGATTACATAATAATCAGCCTCTCAAATTTTTTTTTACACATTCCGTCGTGTCTCCCTTATTTGTCCGATACAGCGAAACGCCTCCGGCCTACCCGCGATTGTGCAATTATCTAAAATTGCTACGTAATCTCTCCGAAAGCGTATTTTGTACAGTTGGCGGCGTCCCCCGTGAGCGCGCGCCCGCGCGGAAGTCCCCCAACTATAACGGGGGAAAAAATGGGAGGGGAAAGGGCAACGCTATACGCGCGTTGATCGCACGCGCATTCTTTTTCGTGCTTTCGGTAGCGTTTAATCTCCGTGATTGCATATCCCCGTGTCCAGTATGAAAGGATACTTTCGTTCATCCGTTGCGCGATGCGTGAGGCCCGGCAAGGTGCAAAACCTCATACACCTGGATCGTTACACCGTGAATCAGCGATTGCTTTTACGAAGCTGGGGATATTGAAATGGGGCTGGGACGGAGGGACGTCGAAGAGTCGATTTACGAAGATGAGGCGCGCACAGCTTAACTCGCGTTCTCCGCTTCTCTCCACCGCTCGTTCTCTCTCCCGCCTCCTCTTTCCATCCCGGTGACGACCCCGGTATGCCGTTCCAGCAGTACATCGATGATTATCGGGATGAAACGTAATTTTTGTATTCCTGCGTTACGTGCGAGATTTCTCGCTCATGACATTTCATGTCCGATCTCGACATGCGACGGCCCCTAGTTTCGTTCGGGAAACCACTTATCACATTAATATATTAAATTGATAAATTCGCCCTCTTATCGGGCGTAATCAATGTTGCGGATACTGCGCGATTTTAATGACCGTTGCGAACGATAAATAATGAAATGCTCTCATAAAACGCCGTCCGTTTGACAGAACATTGTTATGTGCATTGACGATAATATAATATAATACGTTACCGGTTTTCTCTTTTCATCCCCTTCCTCGTGCATCATGGTTAACGATCTTACGCGCGGTAACGAGAAGCCGGAGCAGTTACGTCATAACGACGTCAACTTCTGGTCTTCCTGGCCAGCGGGTTTTATTTTTACTTTTGCGCGGAAGTACAATATCGAGACGAGACGTGCGTGGATATTCTTTGAAAGCGTCCTCACGGCCTCTTGGTGAAACGCCAGAACGTAGGACAGGGTAATAAATTATTATCGCGTCGATAAGGAATGTTGATGGGGTCTGGCGATAGTGACCCGCGCGTTCCTCGGAACGCGGACCCGGTGGTTATCGACCGCCTAATAGACTCGTTTCTGGGTGTCACTCCTTGATATCGATGCGCGTGATTGATCCCGCGCGCGATCGAGATTTCGTTGCCCCGGCGATTTCGTCTTTCCTCTTTGTGAACGCGCCCGTCGCTATTCCATTCATTCTGACTTCCCGTTCCGATCTTATCCCGCCGTCTTCATTGAATCTATTCACGCAGGATTAATAAGGGCCGTGACGGACCAATCTAAATTTCATTCTGTCGTTGTGACATCGCTGCATTTCCACATCTAAACCACGCCGTCGGCGGATGACGTTGCAACATTGAATCCTACGGTGATTAAAGATGTGCGTTGGAGTTGCGGAGACGCAAATAATCCACGTGCAATATCTGATATATTCTCTTCCTCATTAGCAAAACGGTGACGAATATCGCCAAGTTTGGCTTATTTACTTTATTTGGTCGTACTTTAATCATTTTCGCAAGCGAGTCTTAAACATATGAGCAGATGCTACGATATATTAATTATGCAATATTGTTACATAACAGATGTACTTTATGAAAAATAGTCGTACCTCGTGATCCAACGTCCCGGTATTCGCAACTGCCAGCATTTTGCGACATGTAAGGCGTCCTGTCTCGCTTCATCTCGCCACAATGGCACATCAATGAGCGGCATGAATCTGCGGGGTCTTTAATAGCCTTTGGGGTCCAGGAAGCAAATGAGATGAGAGCCCCCTTATCTCACACGGACCGGTATTTGTCCAGAGTGGAGCGAAGCGATCGATCGTAATTGAATCTCTGCGCTCGTTCCGCCCCCTTTATCTTCCCCTCTGCCGTTCTCTTTCCGCATCCCGCGAGCCTCGCCGATCCAGAAGTTCATTCTACAGCCATACCGGGTACGGCCGCCCTTTCCATCAAAGTACGTTCCTTTTGATCTCGCCTCGCTGGCCACCACGTGACTTTATTTTCTCGCCTCGGCAGAGAAGCGAGAAAGATGCATTTTTCCACCGCACATTATAAACGGAAGGTTAGCACGGCCCTTGATACGGCCACGGTCTTTCGGAGCACATCTACAGAATTCGCGGAAAGAGCAGAAAGGAGAAGGCGCGAAGGAATCGTCGCGGTTATAGGACCGTAATCAGACACAACACTGAGCCCATTTCAAGCAGGAGTATCGGCGAGAATGAAAGGTTCGGAGGAGAAATACCCGAGAAATAGAGAGAGAGAGAGAGAGAGAGAGAAAAGTTGCAGAACTTTCGGTGTCGATGGCCGAGGTCGTCGCGCTGTTTTTCAGCTGTTATTACGTCTACCGTAGTTGCCAGCATGGCCAAACTCGGCAACGCTAACGCATCGCAATTGCGGTCGCCTTCTTGCGGACCTTTAATGATCTCCTCGCTCATCAATGAGATATGTAAATGAGAACCGGATCCTATGTAGTAACCTTGATGATAACGCGTCGCGTGATGCGATCGAGAAAGATACATATTCTCGTTGGAGCGGTCCTTGATGGCGCGCGTAAATGTGGACCAGTGCGAGCGGCGACTTATTGGCGAAACTCGCGTATTAAAACCTCGCAAGTCACTCGATAATTCGATGCGGCAGAATGTGATGACTGCGGGCACAGGCGCAATTACAACGATAAAAACCAATTTCGGTGCGAACGGCAATGTTTCCGGATGATCCTATCTCGCGACGATCGTCGTCGAAATCACACGAGGTCCGTTCTCATCATCGCCCGGGAGATCGTTACTTTGTTAAAGCTCTACAAACGACTGATGTCGGAATATTTAAGGAGAACATTCGTTACTCCATTCGGCCGAAGATCCACACTGGAGGCTAAATCAATTAATTTCATTTGCTTCAACGCGAACCGCAGTGTAACTCGTGGTTCCATCCGCGATGATTGTAACGTTATAAATTACGCGCCGCGGCCGCATTCGTTCTCGAAAGGTTGACCCGACGATTAGAGGCACTAAACCGTGGCTTTGCTGTACAATCAACAGCTATTTGTTACTACGATAATTGCGGACTGTCGGGACGCGGTTCGCTCTGTCTACAATCGGACCGCTGAAAATCGAGTTCTCGAGTCTGACATGTACTCAAAGTATTACAATCGATCGTGCGGCTTTTCTTCTTCAAAAAAATAACGATATCTTATCGCTGTACGTAAATGCATTATGCATGTTATTATTTTCAAACATCTTTTAATATCCTTCGATCAAGTAATTTTAATTTTAAGAATTATTAAATTCAATAATTTTTTTTTTCCGAGGAAAATCATAAGCGAGTAAAACTATAATTTTTATTTAGAAAACTCCAAAGTAATTGAAGTATGAACCAATTCGAGTATCGATTTCTACTTTTACTGGAATATTATATTAGTTATTATACGAGTTTGATTTTTTGCGAACAACATGTACGCTATGTGTCGGTAGAATCCTTAACGAGTTAACGAGTCTGTTTTGCTGGATGACCATAAGCGCGATGTGCCACGTGCTTTTTTTTTTCTTCTCTTTCCCGCTCCTCTCCTCACGTCCCGCGGGATCATCGTCGAGGGATCAAACCGGATCGATGAACGAGCTCATTGTTGCCGAGGCTCGAAAACGTGAGACGCCACGCCGGAACGTCACGGGTGTAAAGACGGACACCTCGAGTACCCTGAGTCGAAGGCACGCGTGGCACGTGTGACACGGACGAGCGAACGAACGAACGAACAAACGAATGACGGTCGCGTCCTCGTCCGTTGCGACCTCGGTGTCGCGTCGTGAGGTAAGTTCAGGGTGACGGCGGGAACGCTCGATGATGTAAGTGCAGAGGATGTGGAGCTATGCGCTCAGTCATCATTGCGCGCTCGCCTGACTTGACCGGCGAGACCGTGAACGACGTCGTGCGTGCGTGCACACGTCCGCACAGACGACTTACTGTCCCCATGCCCCGGCAGTTCCCGGCGAATCTTTTACGAGACGCGCGTCTTGATTCAGCGAGACGACTCATCCTGCTAAAGTCGTTAGGGTCGTTGCATCCTGCGGTACATGTAAAATCGTTGTCGCCGATGAGGATACGCGGAATGCGTAAGATGCGTCGCTCTGTCGACCAAGCGACTCTATAATCGCTCTATCTAATTTAATTAATGAAAAGCGTTGTCCTTAACCGCGTCACTCGCCATGAGTGAATTTAATTTAATTTGCTGTATCGGTTGTAGCTTTTTGTTTGCATATTTTCTGCGCATATTTTCGAGATGTTATTACTTTTTTCTTAATCTTAAGCAGCATTTAATTTCTCTTAGAAAGATTATCGCGAGCGACGTTAGAGGAAACTGGTCGGTGAAATGATTTCTATCTTGGCGCGGAGAACGTTCGTCCGCGTCACAACATTGAAGTCATCCGGGCGGAGCACCCTCGGCTCGAGCGAGGCATTCCATTCTGAAGTAACTACGCGTCGGAGGAACACGGGCCTGTGTTCGAGGAGAGAGAGCCCGACAGCTCGTTTCGCGATGCATGAAATGACTCGCGCCGATTCGTTCGCCGCGCGCACGGCATATATACGGCCGTATGGCTCGCTATTACGGTATGTGCGTACGTACACGCGTATTGGACGCTGGTACCCTGTTAGGTAACCTCGACGGGTGGTTCGCAGCTCGCGTTTAAGCCGCGGCAACAGGTAATCCCGTGTACACGGCATGGACACTAAGTAGATACGCGCTCTTATCCAATAGCCGTAATACCGGAGTGACTCGCCACGCTGGTGATCACGCGCTCGGCTCGCAACGCTTCAACGAGCGCAGAGGTTGCGGCTCCCGACGGGGGTGCGTGCACACGCGTGTTGCTATCATTGACGGATGAGTCACGGGATGGATTCACACGGATCACTTTCGACGCTTTTGTCGCTGCGAGCAGGGCTTTCGCGAGATTGAAGATGCTTCGTCGGCATGACGAACGGAGCGGGATGCGCTCTGCTCGAGACGTGCGTGTAATTTACATTTTTTTTTTTTTCAAAAATTGTATTTTATCACGTACAATGTACGATATTAGGGCGGTGGGGCTTCACGCTGCCCGCGACAGATTGACGTAGGTCATATTAATACTCACGCGGGACAGACATTCCCGGTAACTACCATGCGGAAGATTGATACGTGTGCAAAATTGATACAAGTATCCGATACCTGGCGCGAGCACGATATCAGTGCCATCGCTATTTCTATCTACTATTACGAGATTTACGAGCGCGCAAAAAGAAGAGGAGCCGAGCGAGGTTTCAGAGCACACTCTATAAGCGATTCTGACACCGTCGGCGTTGGAAAGAGGGGGAGGGGGGAGGGGAGCCCCTCGGTAGCGCGTGAGATGGCATGAGTTAATCGCGTGCGTGCCAGTGCACTGCGAAAACCCGAGCGGCGATTTATACCTTCCGATCGGCATGGAACGTCTAGGGAATAATTAAAGGAAGCGAACGACCGCGTGCTGGCGAACTGCCGTGGTGAGCCTTGGCCGGCCTGAATCGTTACTCATAGCCGTGATTCGTAAACGGCTCGAACCTTAATTGCGCGCGATTAGAATCTCGCGCGTACTAGTTCCGCGGTTTCCGCGGCCGGTGGACTCCTCTCGACCGTCCTCGTTCTTCCGCGTTCTGCCTCGAACGAGTCGGGACAAACGAGTTATATATTTTCGTTTTACGAGTTATATTTATAATATAAATGAGGGAATAAGAGTGAAAAATGATAATTAACATAGGTGAATGTACCTACGGAACGAATACCTTTTACTTAGTCGCTTCACTGAACAGCTGTGATTGCGTTTTGTAACTGCGGTTACACCGACGGTCATGTAATAACTTTAAATCCGCGGCGTGAAACGCACCGCGTTCCCGGCGACAGGGCGTTTACGTCGCTCGAACCGCGAATTGCTTCGCGAATCATAATTCTATTTCTTCCTGTGGGATTTCGCGTTGCGCAATCACCTCACGCGCCATAAAAATAATCCGCGGTTTCACCCCGTCCCTCATAAAATCGCGTATCCGCCCGTCTGTTATTAACTCTGCGCTATCTCGGACGACTATCTTTACGCTGCCGGATCCGAGCATGATGCATCCACTGCTGAACTCACGAGGGCCCACCGACATTAAGTGCGCCGACGGGTACCAGCACACCCCCTCGCGCGTTGCAACGTCAAACCCCATTCGGGCCCGGCTCGGCCCAGCATGGCTCGACCAACAGGTTCGTCGTCTGCGTCTCCCCTCGAAAATTGCCCGCCATATTTTTACCATATTACTTCATTTTTAAGCCACCTCCCACTCCTGACTCGGGACTCGTTACCACCACCATAACCGTCCGCCTTTCCCTCCTCGATGATTTTCAACGATGCCGTCCCCCCCCCTTTTTGCCCTTGTCTCTCTTGTCCCTTCCCTCATTGTTCACCGTTCATTCGCACTCTGCAACTTCGTTTTCCCTTCCGTTTCGTCGTCATCCCCTTTCCTCATCCCTCCTCCCTCGTCGTCGTCGTTCGTTCGTTTCGTGGTGCGGCCTCACCGCAGAGACGTGATCGCGCGCACCGCCATTTTACCTGCGTATCGTTCGCAAGGCGATCCCGTACGCCTCTTTTGTTATTCTTTTCTTCCTTTCCCACTGCCCCCTCGTTCCTCGTCCTTCTGGACGTACTCTCACACCTTCTGATTCTCTTCTGCTGCTGTCTCTTTCTCTTTCTTTCTCTTTTCACGAAAATTGCTCACCTCCATCCCTATTCCCAAGTCGTAACACCGACAACCGTACCCGCTATCGTCTGATAATGACTGTTACCGGTTGATGTATGTATACTCGCGCGCGAATACACATGAGTACTCGCGGCGGTCTCGAGGCGAATACAATCGGCGACGCGATCAGCTGGAACCCAACTAGCGAGGAAGGGCGCACTGGCAGCCGAGCCACCGCAGGATGCGAGATGCACTTTTTGCGTCAATATTTGGAACGATTTTGAAATAATGATCGCCATCTTCGGGGCCGGGAGATGAGGCGCGGAATATCGAGGGTGTCGGGCGGCTGCGGCCGCGCGGAGAGAAAGAGCAGCTGAGAGAAAGAAGAGGTAAAAGAGAGGGAGAAGGTGGAAATGAAGAAGAGAAGAGAAAGTAGAAGAGGGAGAAGGAGGAGCGGACTGCCTCTACGGGCAACTTAATGAGATCACGCGTAACCGAAAATTGTCTGACGTACCGATTTTATTGGAACGTCCGTCGGCCACGCAAAAATGGTGCCCGTGGGCCGAACTGGTAGCGCACAATGTAGACGTCCATGATGATGTCCGGGATGATATCCTTCCCCGGCGTGAAGGGATCTTCTGGCCGCGTGGTACCAGGCCCGGTGCGCGTTAATAATACACATTCGCGTACGTACGCTCCTTGTGATCGCCGTTGTCATGACGTAGTCCCGATGAGTCCCAGCTCGACCTGATGAGATGGCCGCTAACCGAAAATCAGTGTACGGCGGCTCTGTTGATGGTAGTCGAGAGGGAATACATTGTACGAGCGAGAATGGTCCCGCGCCGAGTTAATTGGAAGTTCACGGACGTTTCAACGTGGTAATGATAGCGTTTGTACCGATCCCTCATTCACGTCCGTCCAAGTCGAATTCTGTGTTGTACAATCGAAAGTCGTTTCGGCCGTTACTCGCCGCTTTCTTTTTCCCACTTTGTTGCAATCTTTTCGCAAGAATGAGTAATCCCGCTTACGTTCGCCTCGTGACGCGTCGTACGATCGAGGGAGATTGGATCCCACACTGTGTACTGCATACATCGCAGTAATAACATTCCCACGTTGCTTCTTTTCTGCGTTCGCGTCAGCGCGAGAAGAATTATGTACCTCATCCCGTCCCTTTACTCGACTCTTCGATCAATTATTTTATAGATGCCATAATATATTATGTCAATATGTTTACGTGCTTTTACTAGTTTCTGCTTGTTTTCCGCCGACTTGTTAACTTTAACCTTTCCTTTTCATCGTGCACAATTAAAGGGAATTCTCAATCCGCCACGCTTGCGTGCAACAAGTAATTATTATTTAGATACATATTGCGATTTCTAACGCAAGAAGCATTAAAATCCTTGCGTTTTTCTTCTCTATATTTCACTGTAGCTAATGTATTCGTAATACGTTGATTTGTCGCGATAATAACAGCATTTCTTCAGCGGCCCATCTTCCACGCTCATCCTAGTCACATGGCGTTTCGCGACAACCAGTGCTGTCTCGACTTGATACGATCGAAAAGTCGCGAGATGATGCTGTATTTATAGTCGGTCCGTTCTTCCGATGGTTACGTTAGCGACAGCGGAAGACCCCTGCGAAACGGACGGGTCATTATGTAAAGATCTGGCTTGTTTGCAGCAGTCGTTGATAACTTGTTCCGCCATTAACGGCTGTTACAACGGCGGACAGATTACACATCGTGCCGACGGACTATTTGTTAGCATGCACCCAAGCATTTGGCGAGATCGATTCCCTCGTCTCCACGCATCAGGTTTATCTCCACGCATTGGGATCGCGATCCTGTTATCCGACAAGGCTGACAAGGAAATCGCGGCGGCTGTTGTTGCACCCATTGTCCTCCTCGAGAAAGGACAGCTGTCAGATATCCCGTGTGAGACGACGCGCTCGTCGATTCGCGTACGTCGTAAGGATCGCTCGATCGCGAAGCGAAGCCAGGCGAGATGAAATTGTAAGATCAACGCGGTGCGCGACAGGATATTCGCACGCGCATACGATTGATAGTCCTGCGACGGCGGCTGCAGTGCTTGCTTTACTCGTCGCGCGTGATTGCGGTGAAAGCCGCAGAAACGTCGGCCGGCGAGATAGCCGCCGTCCGCGATTATCGGCTGGAAAAATGCTTGTGACGTTTACGACCGTTTTATTACGCTTTCGTAAATGCTGCGAGTGCGAGTCTCGTCCCCGATCCGCTTATTTATTTGGATTCCTTTATGCGCGCTAAGTCAAAGCTGTCATTAACGATTAATTTTAATCTTGGTCTCGCGCGATTGTGCAATTCACGAATGCACGCGATGAACGCGACATGAATACATCGACGATATGTAGACATACGCGCCGACGGATATTTATCGTTCTGCAATATTCTGCTCTAATCGTTTCACTATCCACGCTCATTTTCGCGCGCGGCCTTCTGCAACTTTATCTCGGTGGCTCTCCGCGCTTGACTTCGTCGGCTCGAGTGGTTCCGATTACGAAGCTCGCGGTATCGATATGAAAGCAAAGAAATGCTCCGAAGTCCGAAGATCGCGACGATCTTCGTCAGAAATCAAGTGGAAAGAATGATACTCTTCCGACAATGGAATCGAACCACAAGTACCGCGATGGCGACGCCGTAAGAGATACACTGCGAAAAAAGAGGGACACCGGTTAGCCAAAGGTGAACGAGGACCTTTGTCGCGGTGCTTTTTTGCTATCCGGTCTTTTTTCACCGTCACACGGCGACCATTGGGCAAGGGACGTATATGCGAAGCGATCGTCGTAGCCATCGGGCGCGTTCGAGCATAGCGTAATTGTTTCGAAACGTATTACCGAGGTTCGGCGAATTTTATTTTCTCTCTCTCGCTGGGCCGGGCGGTCTTTCCGGTCGGCTTACCGCTACGCGAGTAAGTCAGGTTCGCTTAAGCAAGGACGGAATCGATAGACACAAATTTCGATAAATAACAGAAGAAAATTTTCCTAGTGTTTGATAACAACTTGCGTAATGATTTTGCAAGCTGAGATTGAGAGAAGTTAATTTTTAACGAGACGGTAAAGAAAGATTTTTCATGGCTTCTCTCATATGACAGTGATAGGAAACAAAAATAATGTATTGCGTGTGATTGCGATTCAGACTTGACGAGATAATATTTCGACAGCTCGTAAGGAGCGTGTAGAAAACATCTGTGGTAGAATAATGTCATGTATACGCGCGACGATGTAGCGCAGGGATCGATTATAACTATGAGCAAATTTTAATTACCGTACCGCGACTACCTTGGCGTGTCTATTACCGTAAGATTGACCCGCGGCGAGATCGTATTATTTATCCCTTCGTCCAGCCAAATGTATATTCAGTGCTTGTATATGTTTTCGCGCGTATGCTGGCCCTCACCCTTTCTCTCTCTCTCTCTCTCTCTCTCTCTCTCTCTCTCTCTTCTCGCACTCTCCCTGCATGAGCAGCATCGGAAGCCCACGGACGAAATGCGCGAGAGACGGTAATATACATAATGGCAGGTTATGCGCGAAGTAATCATAAGCCCGACTACAAAATTTGCGCGAATGCGTCCTTCGGCGCTTAAGAACTCTCGACAGACGAGAGAGCTACCTAAACGCGAGCGCGAGCGCTTCTTGCTGCTGACGATACGACTATGTTAGATCGAAGACATCTCGATGAGAGATGAAACATCTTGGCTCGTGGTTTCTTCCCGTGAATTTAATTGTCCCGGCCTGAATAGGACTGTCGCGTCGCAGTATTTCGTTTCTATTAGCAGGAGTATCCTTGGAATGAAGAATCGGCGTGAGAGATTTACGCCGCCTGCGTAAACTGTGATTTATATCGCTTCTTATCCAGATGTTAACAGTTGCAAGATATATACGGATAATTTCATCTCGGCGTCAATCTGCAGCAGTGAAAAATATTCAAAACGTTTTGGCAAGCGATCTGTATCAATCTCGCATTGCAATATTTTTTTTTTCAATGGTCTTTTCCATTTATTTTATGATAATTAACATGATTTTATTTGGCAAGTCTATAATGTAGAAAAATTCATTGAAAAATTAAATAGATTTTTGTTCGAATTTCAACGATTATATTCTAAAATCCATTCTAATATTCATATTTGTAGCTTTCTTTTTCATTGTCTATTGTGTCTATAAGGAAATTTGAGTTATTCGGTATCGCATAACGCAATGTAGGGGTAACGTAACAACCGAGTGGTATGGGGTACAACCGTACTGTACGGCAGCAACCTCCTGTGGGTAAGATGTGGAACGCCGAAGGAAGCAGAGGTAGGCAGGCAGTGGTAGTCCTCGGCGCTGCCTGGGCTGCCGTACCATATTATTAAGGCGGCCAACCGGTGTGACGCTCCGCCATCTCGGGAGCCAATGGGACCGCGTCTCATCGCGGCAGGAATGCGTCCACTCCTTCCCGCCGCAGCTCTTTCTTTCGCCCTCCGCGAAAAGCAGGGTCCCCCACCGTTTCCGGCACGCTCGACGAATTCACCTTCTCGCGGCGAAATCGATCGCCGATTACCTTATCTCGACCATCCGCCCCTCCCGACGTGATTCCCGAACCTTATTAACTCTCAAATCGCGCGACTTCCGCTCCCTTGATCGCCCCGACCGACAAGCCACCAGGAATTCGCAAACACCTTCATTCATGTCAGCTTTTCTCTATCAAAGTGCTTGTCAATCATTATAAAGGCATTCTCGTTTTTTGTTACGTCCTCCCCTGAATTGACTTCGGGTATGTGCACGAAATAAACAGGTTCGGATATACAATCTATACGGTTAACTTTTATTTGATTCCATTCTGTGAAAAAAAATATTGAATAATTTATCTTTATAATATATCGAATTAAAATATACAAATGAAGCGAATATCAAAGAAGGAATATAAAGGAAGAGAGAAGAATGAATATATATATATATTGTTTGCAATAATATCGAAGCGAGAGTATTATAACGATAATTATAAAAAAATTGTATTCCAGTATTATTATGATATAAGTCTTTAAGAGATAAGAGACAGGTAATTATCTCGGGCATACACGTTGCGTCAATGTATTCGGATTTGATACGCGTCTCCATTCCATTACCCGAGAGGGAACCGATCGACCGCCGTTCTTTTTAGTGCTCTTCCGTGTACTCCGCGATGAGAAAAAATCGCAAAGTCTCTCAATTAACTGACGAAATGCTCTAAAATTAAAGTGCCTCGAGATTAACGCAATACCTCCGCAAATAAGTTCCGAGGACTAATTTTCGGGAGAATATTGGTCTCGGTCAGAAAAAGAGACGGATACTTGGAATCCATCGTTTCCTTCGAACTTGGATTATCACTACTCTCGATTAGTCAGGGTGGCTGAACTCGCTCCACCTGACGAATCAGCCTGTTCGCCTCTTCCAATCACGATCTTAATAACCGCGCACAGCCGAAAAGAGAAGTCGAAGATGAAGTCGACGAAGACGAAAACGATGACGACAATGACGATGACAACGACGACGACGACGACGACAATGACGACAACGACGATGATGATAACGACGACAATAACGACAACGACGATGAAGAGAGATTGGCGATGGGAGACTGACGAAGAGAAAGAACCAGAAGAAGAAAGAAGAGACGAATAAAAGAGGAGAGAAACGCCAGATCGTCCGTGGCATCCGAGGCGCGTAATAACAACGAGCCCTCCCTCTCTCCCTTCCCCGATTTCTGTAGACAATTTACGAGGGCAAAGTGGGTCATAAATGTAATTACGGCTAAATTATGATTATAGAGCTACCCCTTTGAGGAATGGCTCGTCTGTCTGCGTTTGTGGAGAGAAGGGCGGCAGTGGCAGGCACGATACTTCCGACAGGAGTCTCCTTTCTTCGAATGTCGTACGAATCGCGTGTTCGATTGTTCTTTATTACGAGAGAAGAAGAATAATCTCTCGATAACCGTCGACCGTGACTTGCAAGTGCTGCACAGCTTCTTTTCTCGTCAGTGTCGCGCCGATCGATGTAAATGTGCGTTAGTTGCCTGCGCAAAAACTGTCGGGTTATACTTATAAGTGGACTCACTTCGAGGCTCGCCCTTTGTACTCGAGTCTTGTTAATCGATATATACACGTCACGTACGTGAAGCCCCGGTGGAGATTGAAAGGCGAGGAAGGAGGAGGAGAAAGAGGAGGCGCCGTATGCGCCGCGGAGCACAAGGATCCTTATTAAAAATAATTCCCATGCGAGCGCGGGACCCTCCCCAAAACCCACCCACCTCTTCCCCGTTCGATTCTCCGTCAATTAAGAAGGGCCCTCGATCCACCGTGGATCCAATTGGGAATAAAGATCATCCCGGCGCTTTCCGACGCTTTCGCGAACTTTCGTAATCATAGAGTTTCGCGATATGCTTATTAAATCGGTCCGATCATTGGGAGGGCCAAGGTACAACCTCGGAGGTATTTTTCTTTCTCAGCTTCTTCCTGCTACGCCGTTGTCTTTCTTTCATATGGAGAACCATTCCACGTTGGTTCACAATTACGCATTATGTTCATGAGCACATCGATTACGAACTATCAAATCTCTCTCAGTTCCATCTGTCTTCTGCGTTAGACGAAATGCGCAATGGTGATGGAAGGTCAAAGTTGTGACTGCCCGAATTTGTACATGGCATTCCATTGATTTCGAGCGATATGATTTCTTTGAATTTGGCTATTTGATGGATATTTTATGCACCAAGTTACCGCTATTATTGAAACTCTGATTATTTCCAAGTCTTTTTTTATATGAAATCTTTAATTAATTATGCTAAAGTAAATGGTCGACTTTTATCAGAGAGTCAAATTTGACAAAATCAGTGTGTCAAGCAGTCTTGTTATTCTTTTTGTGCGATTGACGGCCTTTAAAGAGAATTAATTGGCGTGAAGCTATCTTGCACGCTTCTCGCTCGTTTTCTCATTCAATGTTCAATGTGAACGTTCATCGTGCCGCCACCGAGGGATACATAGTCAGTGAGATCTCGTCTTCAGCCTGGCGTCTTCGCTACTGCAGGGCTTCATGGGTCAGGGTCGGGGGTCGAACGTGATTTTCCTGGCCCACCGTGTACTATATCCGCGGCCACGCTTCGTTTCCTCCCGATGAATCGCTTCGTTCATCCTTTGAAGCTCGTCGCTCGTTCTTCGTTGGCAATAGATGTTGTAGTGACGGAAGAGATTAGAGCTATAAGCCAAAGTCCATATGGACCGCCCGTGATTTTCTGACGTGCTTATCTTTTACTTTTATATATAAATCAAGCTAGATATATATTTTGCATTTATTTTTATAATTAATATGGATTGCGAGAGTATACTCTCGCAAAACAATTATTTTTAAAAGCAAAAAATAGCAAAAAATTAATAAATAATTTTCATGTTTTATTTGGTTACCTATAGGTATTAGAGCTATAGGTAACCAAATAAGACATGAAAATTATTTATTAATTTTTTGCTACTTTTTGCTTTTAAAAATAATTGTTTTGCTTTACTTTTTAAAAAGTTACTTAATATTGGGTTATCGAGTCTCTCGTAACTTTTAAAAATTAAAGTAAAATTAATTTTAGAATTCGCAAAAAATTAACAAATAATTTTCATATCTTATTCATTAGGTTGTGATAATTTGGCTCAGATAGCTTAATGGTATATACAGGTAGATTATTTGCCGGTTCTTCAAATATGTTTTGCTAATAAGAGATAAAAAATTCAGATAATTCCAGAAAGATAAAAGTATGCTGCATGTCCGGAAATGATTTTGGAGATACTTTGTGCAAAAAATTACCACGAAGACCCGGGATAAGATATGTCGTCGCCACCGAAAATGTTAACGCAACGCTGTAGCTGCACTACGATCGCAACAGGGGGTTCCGCGTTTGCTACCAGCCGCCTTTTTATGATTATTTGGCGGTGTTATTACCTCTTGACCCGCCATTAAACGGTTAAACGGGCTGAGGTGAGACAGCCCCGGCCGCGCTTTTTACGACAGTCAGGGACACTCGCTTCCGAGGAAGACGAAAGGTCAGCTGAGTGGATCTTATCGGTCCTTATCCTAATTCATCCTACATTTTCGTTATCACGCGAATTAATTGGCTGGAAGACCTTTGTACGTGTCGAAAAATTATTTCGTCAATTCAATTCATAACTTCCTTTTTCTGATTTCTTTAGTTTCTGTAGGAAGAAAAAAAATACTGCAAGATATATTAATAGATAGTATGTCGCATATACTAAGGGTGATTATGTTAATTATTTTACTTTATTATGTCACAAGTACTTTCTGTTATCTAGTCTAATACGCAAATAGGTTTTTTCTTCCTACGTAATTAGTGTTACTTGTCGCGAGTCATTCGTGACTCGCCTTATTCGGCTGCGACAACATGTCTACGCGCGAAGTTGCGAAAGCTCTTAGCGCCGTCGTGGAATCGGTAATTCCTTGTCGCGACCGCTCCTTCGTGACATCGAGACGGAGCGACAGAGACAACCGACGCCGGATTCATCGCCTTAATTCTATTTATCGGTTCGCCATTTTTCGCGATCGCGGCATACATTAAGCAACCGTTGCAACACGTAAGTCTTGCGGATGTACGGTTAGACCCATGTTTCATTCATGAGCCATAAAGTTCCCGAGGGACGGTGGCGTGGATGCAGGATTGTGCGAAAGAATTGCCTCGATCGCTACTTCCTCGATTTCTCGCGAGTGGATTTTACGTATGTATGCGTGCGCGCAGACAGAAACGAGCACAACGGTAGACGATGCTCCACGGTTTTCCAATTATTTCGCGAATTATCGACCGCGTGTCACGGCGCGAGATAATGAGACCGGTGTGGGTGCGCCGGAGAAATGCTCGGCGCACTTGCGGAGGGATAGCGGGCGATCATAATCGTAAGTTATCGGCAATAAATGGCTATTGAATTGGAATTAACCGGGAAAGTTACGATCATTTTAGTTATGCGACGTGTAAAGGCTGTGTCGCGCTTTGCGTAAGATCATACAGGCTCCGTGAGATTATTAGACAGAGGCGGCTGGATTTTATATTCAGCGCTCGCATAGATTCTGTTATTAGGTACGCAAGCAAAACACGACTCGTATCATCATTCCGGCCAACGGCTCAATTACCATCTCGCGCCAAGGCAAATGTATAATCGAGTAACCGCGGAAATAGTCGCGCTGACTGCTCTTGTTTCGCGATGATGCGGTGATTTCCGCATAAAAAGCCGCGTAGCGCAACGATGAGCGCGGCGGCCGGATGAGATTAGATGACAAGGTGCTCGTCAGAGGCATCGCCTTCGCGGAATAGGGCCGGAGGAATAACCCGGCGATACCGTCGCTCACCTAGAAGTAGAAAACGACGGTATCCGGATACGGAGGATGGATTCGCCAGAGTTCTCTTCCCCGGTGGCTAACCGATGCGCGGGCTTGTCTCATTTGCATTCATCCGAGAACTCGAGCGCGGCTCGAGGTTGCCGTCGAGGCGCATTAGACGGAATGGAAGAGAGAATAGAAGAGAAAGAACGGAGCTCGTCGTGCATTTCCCCGCGTATATTCATTTGTAGGATCGGCGCTTCCCTCTTGCCAGACGTATCGCGTCGCGTCGCGTCGCGTCGCGTCGCCTCGTTTCATCGTGCTCTTACGAGCGCCCTTTTATCCCGCGATATACCCAACGAGAGAACGTACGGTCTCTCCTTCCTCATTCCACCTGGGACCGCGTCTTTCCTGCGCGGCGGGAACCGTGCTACCTATTCTTATCCAGTTTCTCTCATTGCACGCGGACCGTTTCGCAGAGATATCCTTTACACGTAGGCACACGGGAGATAATCCTAAGTAACCGATCCTGTCCAGTAGTACGTGTGACGTCGCTAATGGACCTTATTGTTATTGTTACTGCTACAGTATTCGCTAACGCTTCTTTCGCAGCGTAACAGCACACCTACGGGCAAAAAGACTGTGAAGACTACTCCTTCGGAGTAGAAGAACAGACAGACAGAGAGAGAGAGAGAGAGAGAGAGAGAGAGAGAAGGAGAGAGAAAAATAGGAGACGCGATGTAAGTTGAAGCTTCATAACATCGCTTTATAGCTCCGGGTTCGTCGTTTCGAGTTACATGAATAACTCGCACCGTGACCTATGACGCGGTTCCAGGACCATCCGCGAGTTTTCTTATCTCGTCACCTTTCCCCGTTTTCGTGGCATCTCTCGTAAACCCCGTTATGACGATCGTTCATCCGCTCCCGCGCTTACCGCTTCGAGATCGATGATGCGATACGTGCCAAGTTCACGGAATTCCATCGGGTTCTCCGTTTAATACTCAGGGGTCCATGGTCTCGCGATATCTTTGATCGCGATTAATAGAGGCATGGCTATTGTTAAGGTACAACTAATATCGATAATTAAATCTATATGAAACAAGTTAACCGAATGAATAATGATCTACGATTAAAGTTGTAATAAATCGTTTTATACATAGGGGAGAATTGCCAAATGCGTACCACTTAAGCTATTTTTGGTTATATTTTACATTTGGTATCTTTTGGAATGCAAATAAACGTTGGAAATTGTAGTTTGA
>VBVR01003273.1:0-15870 GCA_011638315.1 Tetramorium parvispinum
GATTGAGGGAAAATTACAGACGGAAAATATCGAGAGCGAAATATAGAAATATTAGCAGATACTTTTTTTATTTTAAATCTGTAGCTTGTTTTTCAATTAGTATATTCAATATTTGTATCTTCAAGGATTTATTATATGAGGGAAAAGTGTAGATGGACAATATCGAGAACGAAATCTGAGAGAAGAAATCTTTGCTTAAGGTTGCTAAGTTCTAATCAATTAGAAAATCGAAAGTAAGAAAATCTACTACATTTTATATGTGTTATAATGTGTACATTAAAATTATCCGAAATGTTTATCTTATCCCTTAAAAGTACACGCTTGTCTTATTGCTAGTCCTACTTAAAAATCGTGCATTAAAATGTTAACGTAGTATTGTTATCGAAGTTATTTAGTCGAAATTGTGTTGAATATCTTAAAAAAACATGCTCCGAGAGATGATATGTACCAGAATCGACTAAAAGCAAGAGAGAACATTTATTTCCTCCGTCCCGGAAAGAAATTTAGATACTGGGAAAAGCGCCCGCAGGCTAATCTGTAAGGACTGATCGAAGGGGCGAATCTCTCTCTGGGTCGATCCACGATAGCTACGCAGTTAAAGGAACTCGTCGAAACACGGAGTAATTGGCAGGTTGCATTCCCGTGGTAAGGCGATATATCCGAGGTAATAAGCCAGTCCAGAATAGAAGATACCCACGGACGTGACTAGCTTAGCGACCAAGTATAGCATTGCACGGGCTATTATGCTCGTCGGATCGGTAATCTGCGCTCCATAATACGGCAAGACAGCCAATTGATACCGTGATTTTAAATATTCGCGTATACTGATACCGCGGTACCTGCTGAATGTGCTTTACCACATCCTGCAGATAAAGAGAGGCATCCGGTATAAAAATATGAATAGGAAAGGAATAATTAACGATGTTGTGGAAGGCTAGCTGACTAGAAGACTAACAGAGGTTACGATGTTTTTACCACGCATTCGTTCGCTGTTTGATTATTAAACTGATTTTTACTTGAAAAAATGTTAAACTTACGTCACTTCACGTTATCCATAATAGACGATAAGAAATTTTATTTTTCCATACACGTTTAAACCTCACTCGTTATTATGCGGAATATTTATTTTGCTAGGATCTTATTAATTGAGTTTTATTTGAAAAATATTGTAATATATCGAAAAATCATAAACAAAAGATTAAAATATAATATATGTAAACTATAATTTCTAATATGAGTTTAAGTCAATAAAATAAAAATCAAATTATAAGTCTCAATTTTGTATGGGATACGTCGTTAAATTTATACGAAATAGATAACACATGTATGTATGTATGATTATGTGCTGGTTAATAAATACAAAATATATGCAGAGCAAATATAATAACATGTGAAAAAACGAAAAAAAATGTGAAACATGTGGAAAAGTCAATTATTTCCAATTAACGGCATCGACATCTTCGTTCGAAGTCAAGCGATTTTCAGGGTTGTTTGAAGGGGACTGTGATCATATATCGTTACTGGTTATAGCTCACGTTAATAAAGGCCAGATACCTGCACTAGACATCCTTTTATGTATACTGTTATCTTCTAAACATGCAATATCGATTCAAATATGGCCTCGTGTCATTGAGTGATGCAATAAAAGTCTTATATATTCTGATAAATAATTCTTATCAATGACTTTCATAGCGCCGTTAAACGGGCGAATATCACAAACGAAATTTCTACAATTATGGACGGAATTAAATTTACAGTTATCTCCGGCAATTATTATTCATAGAAATGTAATAATTGTGTAATGAAAATTGTAAGTGCCTAAGCCGTAAGATCCCGGCAAAATAAATATTCCGCATAATAACGAAGTGAGTTTAAATGTGTATGGAAAAATAAAGTTCCTTGTCATTTATTACGGATAGCCTGGATTGACGTAAGTTTAACATTTTTTTCGTAACCTACTTGAGAAGGCATTGTTAAAGGAGCAGAAACACACCTTTCTCCGCGCATAACGTATTCAACATCGATGGAGACCCGAGACTGTATTCCTGACGTTTTCGATAAAATCGGTGTCATTAAGCGATCGATAATCGTCGCGGGAGTATGCGGAATAGTGCACCGCGCGATCGTGCCGATCGTATCGAGCTTCCCGCCATGTCGGTTTTAGACCCCCTTCGTCTTTCGTTCGCTGCATCGATGTATCGATAATATCGAGCTAAATGACCGATTATCCGAGTCTCAGACACGCTACGGCGCCGACACATTTACCCTAATGACATTTTTCTCTCAGATTTCGCTCTCGATATTGTCCATCTACACTTTTCCCTCATATAATAAATCCTTGAAGATACAAATATTGAATATACTAATTGAAAAACAAGCTACAGATTTAAAATAAAAAAAGTATCTGCTAATATTTCTATATTTCGCTCTCGATATTTTCCGTCTGTAATTTTCCCTCAATCCCTATATTCAAAAATATATATTGAAATCTTGAAGATACAAATATCGAATACTAATCGTTACAATAAAAAAAAAGTGTCTGCAAATATTTCTTTATTTCGTTCTCGATATTTTCCGTCTGTACCTTTCCCTCAATCCCTATATTCAAATATATATATTGAGATCTTGAAGTTACAAATATCGAATATTAATCGAAAAACAAGCCAGATTTACAATAAAAAAAAGTGTCTGCAAATACGTCTCCATTTCGTTCTCGACATTTTCCGTCTGTACCTTTCCCACAATCTCTATATTCAAAAATATACATTGAAATCTCGAAGATACAAATATCGAATACTAATCGATGTGAATGGAATAAAATGATTTGGTCTATGTACCTGTTGAATCAGATTTTTAATTTATTTAATTTATTTTTATTATTAATATTATTATATTATATATATATTATTATTAATTTATTTAATTTATTTAATTATATAATAAATAAATCAGTACGTGATAACACTGATAACAACGTGCGTTATCGTCTTATCAAGCAAGAAAAACTTTGAGACACTGAATTTTTTATCTTATTTTTCTCGAATCAGACGCGACTGACGTTAGACTCCCGTATCTCTAAAGCCTCGTGTCCACGAAGCTGGAGCTCGAGGTCCGAGATCTCGATCCGAGAAATTTGTAGCCAATTGATTTGCAGCTTTTACGGAAAAGTGGCAATCTTATTGGGCTGTACGTTTCTCGGACCGACGTTCTAGCGTCGTGGACACGAGGCTTTAGTGGCTATCTCTCATTGTCAGTAGAAAATAATGAATCCCAGCAGGTGTTGCAGTGGCACGAGCCGAGTTAGATTACGGTGAAAATCCCAAACATTGGAAACCTCAACGTTTCTTTTCTCTCCTCTTTGAACTTCTTAAAAAAAATCCTATCGCAGGCAGTCGTCAAGTTGTATCTCATTTTTGTATGTCACAACTCGTTACCTCGCTAACGCGTTTTACTTCAATAAATCACTTCTTTTTTTCTTCCGGGGCGTGTAGTTAAAGAAAGAGGAACGATTCAATTAGCAGATTACCATAGTCGTCCAGTGAAAATTCTAGTAGGAATCATAATGGAAAGTCGTTTCTTCTACTCTTCAATGAAGCGAGATCAGGGGGGCGCCCGTGTCGGCGAATGACATAAAGCGATTTTATGGGTTTTTGGTATAACTCTCCGGCCACCCCTCCCCCCCCCACGGTTGAAATATTTAATTTGAGCCATCGCGTATATCACTCGCGGTCCTAAGTAAACTCGTGCTGGATGGATGTCCGCGAGGCCGTTCGTGCATGTTCGAGGGAAACGGGTTCCTTCGTCGAACTCGTACAAACAACGAGGCGGGAGACGCGCTTCGACAGACCACTGAGGTCCACGAGGCACTCTTATTGACTCTTTGACTTTACTCGCGCCTCTTGCTCGCCTTCTCTCCTCTTCGCTCCTTCGTCGCCCCCTTCTTCCTACCTCTCCACCTGCTTTACTGAGGCCCATCGCTCTTCTGCACTTCGGAATCTCGCGGCTTCCTCGACGGGTCGACCGGGTCATCGACTTCTCACCGGTCTGTTTCGTGGAACCGCGTAACAGAGGGGAAACAGATGCTTAAATTTAATTTCGTGCGTATTTGATCAAGTAAAGTGGGGACACGATTTTGTGCTTTGGCAATCGACTTGGCGGTCTTTTTAATTTCCCCGTGCGGTTATTTAATTTTGGACGCGGTGCATCGGCCGGTGCCGTGAGTAAAACTCTCCCTACCCCCGTGGAATGGCGAAACGACAGTTGAATAGGTATCCCGAACGATCGGGGACAAGGTAATGCGCTATTGAAAATGATACTTTTATTAATATTTTATGTAGCGAAATAATCAGTTCCGTCAGATCGGCACTGTCGAAACGGCACCGCGCGTTCTCCTTTAGCGCCTCGATACGCTGCCCGTGTTCACCGTAAGCGTTAATGGTGATTTGCGCAAGCACAAAAGTGGGGGATACTTTGTGCACGCGTATAGGTCCCATACACGTCACACGCAACGTACGATACGCGCGCGCGCGCGCTAGGTACGATAGCCCGGCCAAGTAGAATAGTGCCGTAATGCGCCCATTCACGTTCATTATCCGCGCCGGTGCCCAGATAACGTTGCTGCAATCGGTGCAATTATATTTTTACGATTCCAGCCAAGGCTTCTATTTCGTGACTATTAATGTCCGGCGAGCTATAACGACGCGCAACACTCGAAGATCGCGCCGCTTGCTAACCTAAATACTTGCAATCCCGGAATGCGATCGTTCTTTTTTTTTCCCTCCTTCTTCCTTGTACCGTTTTGATCGTGCAAATGCCCAGGCACGCCGCAAAGAAAGCAAACGAGAATAGCGTCTCTAACCGTTGAATTTAGTATTTATATCTTTCCCGGAAATGTCTTTCCGCTTTTCGATACGGAGACTCGAATCTAACGTTTAGTAATTCATCAGAACCTGAATCGTATTAATGTGCAGTTGAAAATTTACAATTAAAGAGGCAAATAGATATATGTATAGTTTCAACAAGGTCGGCAATTGCGAGTTTGAATGAATAGAAATTTTTGCGTTTTATCTGACGTTAAGGACGACATTGAGCAGTAGAATAGGCTTGGAGATCTTTCACGGCATCGGTATTTGTTCAAAATTCGACACGTAGGGCTGAGCTCCGATTCCTCACCCGGGTGCACCCAGATTAGTAAAAATCTATAGTTTACGTCACATACACTGTAGATTTTCACTAGTCCTTCAATCAGCCTTGAATCGTGGAGGACATTAATTTGTGGTTGTGATTTATATTGACATTTGTCGATTTTAATAGTTTTATAATCGAGAATAATAGAATAAAAGCAATGTGCTGGTCCTTTTTTGCTCGAAAGAGGTTATTGTTGAGATTTACCTTTGTGACAGTTCAATCTGGCTAGCTCAGATATATTGATACGAGTAAATTGAAGAACAATGGTTTTTTTCTTTTCAAGTGAATTTCTTGGAAGGTTTCTTTTAACAATTGATTTAAAATGATTGTTGGTACTATTATGGCTTTATATGCAGTCACGTGATTAATACAATGTAAAATCTCTTTTATCAATAAGAAAAATGAATCTGGCATTGCTGATATTGAGAAAAAAAAGAAAGAAAAAAGATTTATTACAATTGAGATTTTAAAAGATTTATGTTTATTACATTACACGTTACTGTGAACAAGAAGAAAACTTTAGTCTACGTTTTAATATATAGAAATTTATCGATTGTACTGAGGTAGTAAAATGTATATTGCTGCATCGAGCTATTGTTACCTCGATAATAATTATCCCCGTTATACTGTTACTTCAGGTATTAGATATAACGCAACGTCATCTATTTTTATTACTTTCAATCGATCTTATCAATCTAAGATACACCGTTTCGATCCTTTTTTTTTCTTTTTTTTTCTCAATAGCAGCAATCCTAGATTTATTTTTCTTATTGCTTAATGAGATTTTACATTGTATTAATCACATGACTGTATATAAAGCTATAGTTTCAACAATAGTCCTAACAATAATTTTAAAATCAATTATTAAAAGATCCCAAAATTCTGTATAGTTAACCTTTTGAAGCACAGTGGTAGCCCAGGCTACCACCTTTTTCTTTTTTTCCTCTCTCTTTGGAATTTCACATTTTCACACTTTGGTCTTATTTTTAGTTCCTTAGGTATCGTAGACTTAAAAAAATACAGAAATAATAACGGGAAATGTTATTATGATATTCTAGGGTCGTTATAAATAAATTAAATTAAATTAAATTTTTTCCGATACAAAAATTCGTGCCTCAAAGGGTTAAAAGATATATTTGACACAAAGTAACTTGTAGAAAGAAAAACTCTACTAGGGCTGCCTCTTAATACCGAACTAACCTGCAGTACTATAAAGTAATTTCCCGCAGGTATACGACCGCATCACTACAAAGATACAACCCTTATCGGTGGTAGTGCGCTACATACGCCATATACTATATATATTCTGCGTATCATATAATGTATACGAGGAAAAGGCGGCGTGGCATCGTAGGTGCTGAGGCGCGGTGGTGAAGACGCGTACAAAACGCGTACGGTGTACATAAGACACACACGGGGGAGGAGGGGGGAGGGAGGGAGGGAGAGGAAGGCCCTCGACGAAAGTGTGAGAGCGAGAGAAAGAGGAGAGATTGGTGAAAGGGGCGAGGGGAGGAATAGGCGGTAAGTACATAGGATGAGACGTTTATATACCCCCGACGATGTCTATAACGCCTCGAGTTACGAGACGCCTTTACGAGCGAATGCAACTCGCGCCAGACGTCAAGAGGCGAACCCCCGTTTCGAAGTTTGATGGCGCGACACGGGCCCCGAGCGTAACCTCCGAAATATCTCGCTCTTTTTTTTCCCTCTCTTCCTCCCCTCCCCTCCCCCTCCCGCTGCGGGCGCGGCGCGGTATTTCGCTCTCTCGGTGCGTTTCAAGAACGACGTCCTTCCCGGACGTAAATAACGCGCGATCTAATTGCGAATTATCGGTGGCATTTTTCTGCACTCTGATTTGCTAGGAGTCGCCATTGCTCCTACTCGACGCTGAAAAAAAAATTCTGGTTGAAAACGGATGAGTCGGAAAATCTTGTAGGATTGATCAAATATTCTGGTTATTATTTGATCAATCCTGCAAAATTTTTCCTTTTCTTCCGTTTTTAACTAGAATTTTTTTTCAGTGAATATTCGGTTAATTTGACTAATGTCTATTTTTACTAATGCAGGTTAGGTTCTAGTCATCCTTCTAATTCGTAGGACTAAAAAAAGAAAATAAGTTAAACCGAGAGATTAAAGTTAATCTGCATTGGTAGAAATGGACATAAAACAATGAGATAAAATTAGCGACATATTGAGTAAGCCATAATTTTATCCAATTTAACTTCCAGGTTAATCAAAATTTTACCTTCCTTTTAGCCAAAATTAATGAAATATTGAGTAGAAACAGTGGCGATTTATGGAATATTCAAAATGACTCAAATTGAGTATAACTTAACACCGTGAGGTTTAACAGTGTGCTACAAAATTAGTCAGAGCTCGTTTAAAGACTCGTTGCGCAGTTGATCGCGTAAAAATATGTCGCACGTCCGTAACGAAGATCTCGGATTGCGTGCGGTGACTCCGAGGACGTCCGGGCGAGGAAGGGAGGGACGGACGCCGATAGCATGTACATTCAACCGGCGGAGAGTCCAAGTACGCACGTAGTAGAATCGGCACACGCGTGTCGCCGACAATACCGAGCGATAGTCGCGAGCACAAGTCGCGCCAGACAATTTCTTCTTTTCTAACGAGCGTAAAATTTCCAGCGGCCATCTCTTCCCGAGTCGTAATTCCCCTCCCTCGCCGAGGGAGCAGCGGGTCGACTGGGCCATTAAATTAATAATTTGTGGTCGACAACGGCATTGTGAGATCCGATGCAATCGTTATAATATGCAGGATTTTATTATCGGTCCCGATGGCGTATGCTAATTTACTGCTAATTGTATTCCGCGGGCGACAATGATGCCTCGGTGGCAGAATGCAATCGCTGCCGCAAACGGACGTCGGAATTATTGTCCGCGCGGACACGGCGCGGCGTCTCATCGCCCCGAGCCGAGCCGGGCCGGGCTGAGTAGGCTCCCGCGAGCGCGGGGCTTCGACGTCACCGTTAAAAAATAACTCCGAGGCGTGACGATTTCCCACTGACACGCGTGAAAAATTGCCAAGTAAAATCGAGAAACGTTAGGCTCCGCCGTCCGTAAAGTTTCTTACGAATAACTAGAAAAGGTGAGGAGACTAACGGGTCTGTCGACGACTCTTCGATAATGATCGTGTGTTGGAAACAATATTACGCGTCTGTAATAATTACATTGATTTTATTATTTAAATTAAAGGGACGACACGTAGCTTTGTGCTACGCTGAAAGAAAAATATAGTTACTTTTGGATTTAGTATTTCTAGTGATAATTATAGTTAACATAATGATGCATATAGTTAAGTTAATTATATTTCGTGCTAGAAATATTTTAAAATTGTGATTGGGTCCAAAAGTATTTTAGTGTATACTCATTTTTAGCGAAAAGTCACAGAAACGTTTTTTAAGTCTAGGTGACATTAGGGATTATTATACCTAGCCGCTCTTATCTTATCTTATACCATTAATATTATTAAATCTTTATTTTTGTTACTTAATTTCTGAAAAATTTTTCGCGAAAATGGCACGATGGTGCAAATGGAAAAATTTTCGTCTTATCATATAAACGGAGAAATATAAGTATTCCCTAGAGAATACTAAACGAAGTCCGTTTAATTCTGTTCAAAACTGCCCGGAGATCGTTAAAACGTCGATAACCTTTCATTACGCGATTGCTCGGGCCATTTTTGTATCGAAGAGGCGGCAAAATGTTGCGCCAGCAAGGGTGATCGTTAAAGCGTGCACCGGCTTTTCAAGCATGCGATCGTTCTGTCGTGCGAAGGCGAGCATTGACTCGTCGAAGTCACCGCGATATGTTCGTAATTTTAAAACCGGTCGTTAACAACGACGAGCTTGTTCCGGTACGTGATTAGACTGGCAAAACGCACAATTTTGATATGCCAGTATTTATCTCTCTCGCTTGTCGTAATGATAATATTCTAAATTGTTTTAAGCCCGTACACGGCGAAATGTCTACCGATCGGATAATTCCGCGATGTCAATGCGCGTGAGAGTACGTCGTGCCATCTCGACTGGAGAAACTAATGAGAATTGAAACGAGTGTTAATAAACGCGAGGCCGGAGAATAAATTGCTACCCGGAAACACGGACATTAATATAACGCGGCGGCGGTATTTAATTTTATGCGTGCAGGCGAAAGAATCGACATAAAAGGCGGAAATCGAACTCCTCTAAAAATTTCGAAGACGGGAGCTTAGAAACATACGGCGGGCACGTGCTGCCCATTCCGTATTGCCTGTCCCTTTTGGCTAGAGAGAGAAGGGAAAATAAATCACAGTGACTCTCCGTTCCTAGAAAAGGGAAAAAGGAAAAAAATGTAATCTCGAAGGATCTTGATCGCGATCCGTTTCCATAATTTTCCGCATCGTAGACGGCAAGGATCAGATTTGGCTACGGTCGTTCAAAGTGACCGTTTTGGCACTATATCGTTAAGTGTCCTTCGGTTTTAGCCGGTATCCCATTAAATTTTTTTACAAAAGTTAAATTGGTGTGATCAAGCGTGTGACAAAAAAATATCTGAAATATATCGCGGATACCAAAAAGTAATAAAAAAACTTTCTTTTCTTTGTCCGTTTTATTCTTTTTTAAATAAGATTTCAAGAAAGAAGTTGTATTTAAATGCATTCGCCTTCAATATTATGGGCGACTACAATAAATTAACATATTTCATAATAATTTTTTAGTTAGAAAATAAAATTCTCACATGGAAAAGAACAATTCTTCCAGAGACTTTATAACAATGCCGGCGATAAAATCTAAATCTCAAGAGAAAAGAAAGTTAAATTTAAATGCCTTGTTCTGAAATGTCTTGCAACTAATAAATCGCTAGCTGACCTAGGTGGACCAATAATCGAACTTAAATTCCGAGCTGCAGTCGAAATTCCACCGCTGATATCCCGGGGTCTTCACTTCTTTTCTAAATTGCCAGAGAGACGATTTTCCACACAATGGAGATGTCGATTTCATCTATCTAAATTCTAAAGAACTATTGTCGAAATATCGAAATTGTACCGCTGTAAATTTTTGATCTATAAGAGCTTTTGATACCCTATTTTGATGTTAACTTTTTCCTTTTTCAAGTTTCATCCCTGAGAAGCTTCAAGATGACGTTTAATGCTCCCTGGAGTTTAAAGTCGAAAAATTGGAAAAATTTTGACAAAAAGAGGATTTACTGCTTTTAAATTTAAAATATTTCTTTGATCGAATGATTTATGTACGGATACGGACTGTTAGTCTGCGGGATTAGACTCTCAAATTATTGCCGACGAAAAATATATCAAACTCGATGTTCAAGTATAACATTATTTTCCGTCATTACAACTTTGGTATAAAGAACTTACGTAAAATGTTATCGGAAACGTTACTATTAAATTTACATTTATGTAATTACGATGTGACTGCAATAGAGCGTCTAAAACGATAACGTTTAGTTGCGTCAGTACATTAGCAATACATTGCCAACTAGTTTCTTTGAAAACGATTATTGGCCACGAATTCTTAAATAATGATGATGTCGGCGATCATTGTCGTGTACTGCAAACCGAGTAAGTGCCTCGAAACGGAAGCAGGATACAAAATGCGTAAAGTCAAGCGGCGAATTCTTTTTTCGCAAGCAATTGCAAAAGACGATTATTATATCGCGGCACGGATTTAACGTCAAATCGATCATATATTTTCCCACAATGAGTCATGCATCGTATTTACGTAATATGTAATTTCACAATGCATAACCGTCCGACGTCGGACGTAACGGGCGCGTTCGACGGCGCTGGCAAAGAGTGGTGTAGATGTTGTCGATCGTGCCGAGGATGATGGCGACGGTGCTAAGCTCTCGTCGGTGTTGCATCGGTGTTCTGCCGGTCGTAATACATTTTAGCCGCGGGTCGTTCGTCCGCCAACATTATATTCTGCTCTATTATTATGTACGACGATGAGGGCCGTTCACCATCCCCGACGTCGATATGAAATTCCGTGGGCAGCGATTGGACAGAGCCGAGGAGCACACCCCGCGAAAAAAAAAGAAAGGAGTAGCGAGAGACCATCGCAGACAGAGGAGGAGGGGGGGAGGGGCAGAAGGGGAGAAGGAGGATGGAAGATCATTTCGAATATATCGTCGAAGCCGTTCGAATCGTACGGCCCGAGGGCACGCGGCAGCTGAATGTTCGCTGCAGCCGGCATTAAGAATGTGAACGCGATTGGACGAATCCGCGATTGCTCCGAGCCACAGCGTGGCCGGAGCTCGCTCCTCCGATTCTTCTCCCCTTTCGCCTCCTTTCGCCGCGTATCTCCGTTTCAATTTCTTCCTGGAAAACGACTCAATCGCTGATGAGCAGAGGGGACAGATTTCTCTCTCTCGATGCAAATCCCACGCGTGTATCGTGTATGTATCAATCGGCTCCGTCCATTTGGCTCCGGCTAATTCCTGCGCGGAGAGAAGTCTAATAGCGAATTCGATTGGACGTGCTAGTGCGCACTCGGTGCTCATTAAAGCCGTTATACGTAAATCGACGTAAGGACGAATGCCTGAAACACAAATATAGAAATGTTAAAAAGCGAAATAATTTTTAATTCATTTTATCGTGCTATTGTGTTATTTTTTTTTTATTTATTGGGCATCTTATTATTCGAGATATTTTATTTTCACATTCAGATTAGATCAGTGTACAACGGCTTTAATGTGCACTGAGTGCGCACTAGTGCGTCCAACCAAATTCGCTATAATTGCACTGATTGTGAGAGAAAAATATAGATTGTTAAACTCGTAGTGTCAAATTATATTCAATTTGAGTCATTTCTAATTATTCCATAGGTCGCCACTGCTCTCACTCACAATATTCCATTAATTTTGACTAAAAGGTAAAATTTTTACTAATATGGAAGTTAAATTAAATAAAGCTTATTCAATGTATCGCTAATTTTATGTCACTGTTTTAGTCAAATTAACCGAATATTGAGTAGAAGCAGTAGCAACCCATAAGAGTTTACAACGTAGTTACTTTTGGCCTCAACCACAATTTTATAATATTTCTAGCGATAATTATGACTAACATATTTCGCATATAGTTAAGTTCATCATATTTATCGTTAGAAATATCATAAAATTATGATTGAGGCCAAAAGTAACTATATTTTTCTCTCAATGTGATCAGCAATGATAGTGAGAAAGATACGGCGTTGTTTACCTTTAGAGTTGCGCGCTTGCCCTTCGGAGCACCGATAGCGTGCGGGGCTCGGGATTCGACGGGGCGAATTGGGCGAATCTAGTCCCGATCCTTCGCGATGCTGGCTCCCGTGTCGTTTCTTCTTTACGCTTCGTTCCGAGAAGCCGAGACATCGAGCCGACAGGAACGAAAGTTCGCTCCGTAAAAGATCGACGTAATCGTTATAATTAGAGATCGTAAAGCGCCGAAGAGGGCCGCTCGCACGTTAGGAAGAAGGGGGAGGCGCCGGGTAAGCGCGCAACCTCGGAGAACGAAACTTTGTTCGCGATCCGTGACTATAATCTCGATATAAGACCGGGCTGCGCCAGTCCGGAGGTTCCGCCACCACCACCGCCGTGAACAACACCGAGACTGCATTCGATCCTTCGGGGCTAAATGGCGCTTAATAACTCGCAACGAATCGCGAAAACTCTGCCGCGGCGCTCGCGTCGGAATTTCGCCGTATTAACGAAACGTTTATCTCATCCGGGCATGTTTAACTCTCCCCGGCTCGTCGATACCGGCAGTTTCTTACCCTCGGACGCGTTATTTATTCGGAGGCAGCGCTCTATGTACTCGCGAATCTTTTATTCAGCGCCATCGCCGGCACGGCCGTGGTAGCGCGAGAGGGGTTCGGACACCTGTGCGGAGCGTAGACACATAACCGCAAGCGCTTAATGCACGCTCGCAGACAACGCACGAGGCCAGACGAATTTTATAGGTCGTTCGGGGTTTCGGCTTAATAGCCGAATTCCACGTGCGCGCTCGAAGGCGCTATGCCGCGAGACGCGCGGCTACGCGTTATGGCTCCGACACACCAGCGCGATTAACGTTGCGCGCAATACGCGATATCCAATGAGAGTCGAGCTTTAATAAGAAAAGTCAATTCTCATTGGATATCGCGCGTCGCGCGCGTCGTTAATCGCGCTGGGGTGCCGGAGCCATTATCGATGATCGTCCGCGGCTGCATTTTTCAACAACGCTCTCTTCGTCGTATTGATTAACGCTGAAAAAATAATCGATTAATGCCTTCGAGTCTACCGACGCGAAAGGCATTAATCTTTCGCTCGAAGAATTAAGCCCATTCTACAATAGTCGCAAATTGTCAGTTGCTTTTTGCGACAACCAATAACCGTCAAGCTCCACATTTAAAGCTCAACGCTCGTTGGCGGTTGCAAAAAACAATTCGTGACTTGCGATTATTGCAGAAGATCCCTTAAAGCTGCGGAAAAAGAAACCGGGGGGACATTTTCACCTGCTGTCGCCGATAGTGCGACCCCGGCGCGGGTAACTGAGAATCGCGATGCACGGTAACGTACGGTAAGCAGGGGCTTAAGACTCGGTACGTTTTAAGCAGCTTGTCCGCGGGCAGCTGTCCCTCCTTCGTTTCGTCAGGCGGAGGGACACACGGGAGGAGTAAGGCGACAACGACGACGACGACGTCGGGAAGGAGCGGGAGGGCTTGGTGGTCTTCCGTTTTGAAGCGAGGTCGATGTTTTTCGGTCGCTACGCGAGAGAGACTCGGAGAGCAGTTTTAAAGCCGCAATTTGTCCGGTCGAGAGCCGACAATTAATATAATTACGCGTTCAATGAGAATTACCATGCATCTCTACCACGGCGCTGCGCACCGCGCGCAGCTGCCGTACCTCCACCGCCGTTTTCTCCGTGATCGTGATTTTTTGCGATCGCGGCTAGACCGTAAAACACCGAGGCCCCGGTCGCTCCAGAGAAGCGGACGCGGCTCTTGGTCTTTTTATCGCGTCGTCCCTCTCTCCTTCTCTCATCTCCCTCCTCCCTTTCCCTCCTCCACCGGCCTCTCGCCTTCTCCATCTCTCTCTCTTTCTCTCTCTCTCGGTCTTTCCGCAGCTTCGTAGCGCCTGGCAATATTTTTACCTTCGTCTTGCGCCTTATCGCCCGCAACTATTACCTGCCACCGGTGGAAAGATCGTTGCCGGTTATGTATTACCGAATTTATGAACCGTAGATGTTTCACGGGCGGATCTTTCTCCGGCGGGTCCGCGCGATCGTTACGTTGTATACTCGTATAAAGCTACATATCAGCTTAAGGGGTAAAGCTAACTCGATTAGTCGCATTATTGGTATCGGATAATATGCAACACAGGGGTTCCTACCGCTACCGGGGCATATTAGTAACAGAATCCCTATAAGGCCGCCGCGTTTGATATTACCTATACCCCGCCGCGAGCGAGACCGCCATAAGAACGGCGTACGTTTTCTCGCGATCGACCGACCTGCAGCCGACCGCCGACGCCCTTCCCGCCTCAAATGTATCGGGGCATAAATTACTCAGCCGGCAGAAAAATGTCCAAGAGGCGAGCGGGGCTCGACCCGAGTCGTTCGCGGCTGTCGCTCCGATTGGCATACACATTTAGATTTCGACGTCTGTAACCTTCCACAATAAATCTATTGTTTGTAGCACCGTGTCATTCGTGCATGTATACGAAAACTGAGGTTCTCAGTGATCACGCGGACGCGATGTATACGCTGAAATTCTGGTTGAAAACGAACGAATCAGAAAGTCTTGTAGGCGTGATCAAATATTCTGCTTATTATAATAAAACTCAATACTTTATAATTTATAATAGCCAGAATATTTGATCACGCCTACAAGATTTTTCTGATTCGTCTGTTTTCAACCAGAATTTCTTTTCAGTGTAAGAATGTAGATACATGAGCAAAAGTTTTCTTAATTTCTTAATCTTTTAAAATTACTTTTTTAATAATGGATTCAGTTTTAGGTACATTGAAAAAATATTCTGGTTATTATAATAGGACTCAATACTTTATAACTTATAACAGCCAGAATTCCTATTAACGTCTAGCTTCGCGCACGTGATTACAGGAAGGTCCGCGTATATCCGTGCGTAATGTTAAAGTTACAAAGTATGTTTAATTTCTGAAAAAGTTATATTAAAGTGAACAAGTGTATTCAGCAATCCTGACATTTCTTTTACACACCTCTCTGCTCTACGGATCCTTGAGATTCGATTGAATAGAACATATAAATCCTAAATAAATATAAACATATAAACTTATAAGTCCTACAAGATTTTTTTGATTCCGTTTTTAACCAGAATTTTTTTCAGCGTAAAATTGAAATTCTTATGAAAAATGCTACAATGTAAAATCATCTTTACACCGAATTATAAGTTAGAAAGTATTAAGTTATAAAGAATCTATTATAATAATCAGAATATTTGATCAATCTTACAAGATTTTCTGATTCGTCCGATTTCAATCAGAATTTTTTTTCAGTGTAGCGTTAATCGTTAAAGTCATGAAGTGCGAGGATAAATTTTTTCATCTACAAGTATCTATTTTTATTCTGCATTTATACGTAAATTAGAATTCGGCGCTGAAAGGCCACGTCTGTCAGCGCTGCTCCGCTTTGAAAGCACAGCGGGCGAACGTCGGTGACCGGGGCGGGAG
>VBVR01003274.1:0-18263 GCA_011638315.1 Tetramorium parvispinum
AGGTATAAATACATTGGACGCGGCGTGCCGCGAGCACGACATTGCGTATTCTCGGAGCAACGATCTCACCGAGAGACACGCGGCGGATGAAATTCTCGCGGACAAAGCGCGGAGACGCATCGTCGCAGGAGACTCGTCGTTGGGCGAGAGAGCCGCCGCCACGGCTGTCTGGGCGGCGATGAAAGCCAAGACGAAGATCGGCATGAGTATGAAGAAGACGAAGACGAAGACGTTGAAGACGAAGAAAAAACGAATACTTCCGGTAGCGAAACGCGGCGGTGTATTGCCGTTTCTACCGATGTTGGGCGCGCTAGGGGCCTTGATCAGTGGAGCGGTCGGTGTGGCAATGGCGGTGAACGACGGCAAAGCCGTGCGACGTCAACTCGAGGAGCTGCAACGCCACAATCACGCGATGGAGGGTCACGGACTGTATCTCGGTCCGTACAAACGCGAACGGGGTGTCGTAAAGAGGGAGAGAGAAAAAAAACGTCCACGAGACGCTAGAAATGCCCGCGGGTGTGACAACGAACGTGCAATTGGAACGACTGGCGAGACGTTTGCGCGTACCATACTTTAGAGGCGTTTTCATGCGTGACACGTTACCGATAAGCGGTGCGCGACGAAACGAGAGCGGTATCGTGAATTTGGACGAAGCGGCGGGTCCCGGTACTCATTGGGTGGCGTACGCTAAGAGGAGAGATCGCGTTGTGTATTTCGACAGTTTTGGCAATCTTCGACCGCCCAGAGAACTGGTTCGCTATTTCGGCAAGCGCGTTACGGCGATAGAGTACAATCGAACGGCTTATCAGACCTACGATCAGAGCGTCTGCGGTCAGATGTGTCTACGGTTTCTTCTTCGAACGGGCGGATGCGAGTGAATTTAAAGCCTGATGAGTCGCCGCGAGGACTCAGTGTTGGCTGGACGGTTTTTCTATCATCATCATGTCGTTGACGCTCACGCTGAGCGGTAGGAGCAGCGTCCTCGCGGTAAACTACACTCCGGCCATAGATTTGAGCGACGACGACGACGACTATGAGCTCGGTCTGATGGACTTTGAGACCTATCACACGATAGCGAACGTGAATGCCTTGAACAATAAATTTTACTTCGGCAATGACGACGCTGAAATTACGATTCCCGAGGGATCGTACGAGCTGCGGGACATAAGCGAGTTTTTGAAACGCGCACTTTCACGGAAACGTGGCGTTCAGACGAGCGACGCCGGAGAATTCCCGATATTGCTGCGCGCTAATTACAATACGATGAAGAGCGAGATCAAATGTGACTACACAGAGAGAAATGTTTCTTTGGATAAAATAAATTTTATTAAATTCAAAGAAATTTAATTATTGGAATAGGGTCAAACAAAGTAATGTTTGAATAAACAAATATTATTGTTTGAATTTTAAACAACATATATGTTTACTTAAAATAAAATGTTGTTTGAAAGAATTTTAGTTTTTCGTGGACTGAAACAATTGTATCGTTGTGTCAAACAATTTTTTATTTCATCGAAATAATTTTATTGCTTCTCGTAAATAATAATTTTGTTTCATTACAAAAATGAATTAGATTGTTTTGAATGATTAAATTATTTCACGCAAACAATTTTTTTATTGGTTTGAATAATTTTATTACTTTGCTACAAGAATTTTATTATTTGTTTCAAATATCGGATTATTGATATTTGTTTCAAATATCAATAATCCGATAGCTTTCACACTACCTTTCTTAAAATTACTTACTTTTCTTAAAAATTTTTTTATTAAAAGATAAATTATTTTTTGGGTTCTGAAGTTGTTTTTATCTATAAGACTGAGTAATTCTAATTCAACTCATTTTGCTAATAGTAGTACAAAAAGCTTTCTAGAATAAATGTATTTAGTATAGTGTTTTTTTTTATTGAATACAATCATTCCTAAAATAATGTATTTTGTATAGTCACAGATAAAACGCAAATAATCAAGTTTTAAATAACTTTATTACTTGCTATTTGTCTGTGATTGTTCAAAATACATCATTTTAGAAATGACTGTATTCAACAAAAAAACACTATACTAAATACATTTTTTCTAGAAAATATTTTAGATTACTATTAGCAAAATGTAGGATTATTCAGTTTTATAGATAAAAACAACTTCAGAAATCAAAAAGTATAAAATAATCAAAGATAAAATTATGCATATTTCTTAAAAAAATGTAAAAAAATATTTCAATATTGTATATACAATGAATTAGTAAAGTTAGAAATATATATTGATTTTTAGTATAAGGAATATAAATATGTGTCTAATATTTTAACATTATCATTACAGTTTTCCGCATAATTCTAACTTGTCAAACATATCTTGTACAATCATGAATAATGGTTGTTTGCTAAGTAATTCATATTTGACGTATGTAAATTATACTTATAATGCAGAAAATATTTATGTTAATAAACAATAGTATCTTTTATATATAAATGTTAAACTATAGTCTCTTATCTTATTTGAAATATATAAAATAAATTTTGTATAAAACTTTTTAGATGAACACGATTGCCACTTTTAGATTATTAACTAATACATCTCACATACATGTGATTGATATATCTCATATAATATTCATATATTCTATGAACATCACACGGCATTATAGCCAAGGTAACCAATCTGCGTACATGCGACCCAAGACATTTAAATCTTTCGCTTGATCCAATAAACAGTCCACCTGAAACATGATCGATTATTAATGTCGATTCATAAAAAGAAAATTTCAGTAAAGAATTCTTACTTGCTGTACAGGTGTCAAGTGATCGTTTCTTATATCTGCCCGTGCTTGTCTGTGCTCGTCATTGCCAGTGATAATGGCGTTATACCTCGCAAAGTATTCATCGTTATGCGCTTCTCTTAATTGCTCCAATGTAATGACTGACGGATGGATTCCATTTAACTTCTTCTCGACTATCTCGATATTCCTCTTGGATGACCATGTTAAATCTGCGAATTATAACATGTGTTATTTCACATACATATGTAAGATAAGTTTGATGATACGTTGTAAAAATGATTTTTTTTACAATATAGTATTTATTTCATTCACTTATACACAGAACAACAGTTTTATTTAGTTTTATCAACTTCGATTGTCATTCTGTGTATATAAAATGTTACAATGTATCTTATATTCTTCTTTTTTTTATATGTTCTTTATTTTAAATTTCTTTTTAAATATATATTTTCTAAAAAGTTTCCAATTTTTATAATATATGTATAGCAATTTATAGTAGTAATTTTACTGAACTCGCCATCGGGATTCGACGTCGATCACGTGCATCAAACCCAATCACCATAAAATTCCACGACAGTCTTACATCGCAACTTTTATATTCTTTTATACCTGCATCAATATCCTCGTCGTCATTCCTCGTTATCTCGCCGTCATTGATGCTCAACGACCGTTGGACGGGTTTGTGGACGAAGATATCCATGCAGGCGAGGATCGGACCCTGGTCGTCGCGCAGGGCCTGCATCGTGTGAATCATGATCGTCGCCAAAAGGTCTCTCTCCGTGAAGGGTCGCAGTAGTTCGAGGATCTGTGGTGTCAGACGGAACGGTACGAGTTCCGGTATCGGCGCGCGTATGCCTCTGCCGAAAGCATGGCCGAAGTCAATGCCTAGGCAACGTCCGGTTGCGACATGCACCAGGGTGTTCTGCAGGTTACGATCGCCGATCCCCGCGAGCCAGTGCGCCGCGCACATGGTCGCGTAACTGGCGACGAAATTACGTCGCAACATGACGAAGCACTCCGGGGACGGGCTGATGGCCTCAAACGCGTCGCGCAGAGCCGTTTGCTTCGTCTCACCGATCAAGCGCTTCATGTTCTGCGTGACCGCCTTTTGACTATACTTGAACACGGCCACCTTGTACCAATCAGTTTGTTGTTTCGTGGGCGCTGCATCTTTTATCCACTTCGTATACTTCTCGTGAATGCTTCTCATACGCCAATCACTTTCCCCCTTCGGCAGAGTGAACTTGATCAGATCAGCCAAGGATCTCGTGTTCTCGATCCATTGAATGAGACCAAACGAGCTCGACAGTGGAATTACCTGCGAAAGAAAAGTTTAGGTATAGTTATAGTAACGAGGACACGCGAATATTTAAATTAGAGGATAAACGTATCACGCATGTATCACCTCGTACGTGTCGATGGCCAAGCGTCTCTGACTGCAGCCGGGGTCGTTGCGCAACGTTCTGTTCATGGTGGAATACAGCTGCTGCAGGCCCCGGTCGATCGTTAGATCCTCGCCGAATTTCACCAGGAACTTGTACTCCCTGCCATTGTCGCCCACCATGCCGATGCGAATCGGTTTGCGCAGGGACTGCATGACTACCACCTGCGGCTCGAACCGCGCGATTCTCACGTGGTAGCGTGGCATAGGTTCCCTGTCGCCGGTGTACTGACCGGGGATCTCGATACCGCCTCCGCCGCTGTTGCCGCCGACGTATTCGTGCAAGAACGGACTGTAATCCTTCAGCTTGTAATCCTTCGGTATCACGTTCTTGTTGTACCTCTGGAGGAATTTCGATTCATTCAACGATTCATTTAACGATTTCTTAAGTCTTCGTAATTCTTCTAGCGTGACGTTGTGATTATTAGGATTCAAGGCTCTTATTATGTTCACGTATCTCGTAATCTCCTGAAAGATCTGGCCCGGTGGCGGACCTTCCGCCACGCTGGAATCCGGATAGACTTTCCGCAACAACGATTCGATGGCCGTCGCTTTCCCTCGAGACAGATCCCTTATCGCCTCGTCGAGATAGTGCTTCAGATACAGTTTCGGTTGCGCCACGTACTGTATCGCTTTCAAGAACCGCCCGTACTCTTCCGCTTTGTTGTGCAGCAACGAGCGCATCCGTTGGAGCTTCTCGTCCTGAAGAATACCAGGGTTTCTCTCGACGGCAAGATGATACGTGTAGGCGATCGCGTCGGGATAAGTCTCGACAAGCCTTTCGACGATCGGTACGATTGCAGTTGCGATGAATGGCGTTCCCAGGTGGGAAAAGAGCAGGTCTCGCCAACGTAGGAACAGCCACGGTTGCAGCTTGGCGCATTCTCGAATGAACGTCTCTCGTGTCTCGTTGTGCCGTAATCGTTCGGGCCTCAGCAAGCAGGGGAAGTAGTGCGTGGCTTCGGGATAATCGTGGCGCATGGATGTCAGAGTGGACGACAGGAATTTCTGGAAGATCTCGTCGCTCTCCGCGTCGGTGCTCAATCTGTCGTAACAATGTCTGGCTAGAGCGCAATAGTGCTTGCCGATGCTGGTAGCGGTCGCTTCTTCGCAGCAAGATTGCAAATTGTTCAAACTGTAGCGCAGCAAGTGTTTCTGGATGTTTCTCAGGTCGGTATTTATCAAGTTTCCCATTCCTATGTTCTGTAGGATCGATGTGTTGCACGACAATGTGCTGGCGAACGCATCGTTCTTCCTACTCAAGGATTCAATCTTCGAAGCCATCATGCCAATGTGCTCTTTAATAGCGGTGCTCAAGTCAACGTCGAGCTCGTGGCTGTTCAACAATTCATGCAAGATTTCCCAGGAAGCGGTATAATTGAACATCTTCTTGAACATGTTCGTCTCGACGTCGGCGCACAGAGACTTGATTCTAGCTTCTAGCCACGTTGATGCTACCTTCGGATGACGAACGTACTCCTCACTGTTCATTTCATTTATATAATTCAGATACTTAAGTGCATGATCCAAATTTTTCTGGGCGATATATTGGTGCTTTTGGTTCAGTGCTGCGTCGACGATACTCAATCGAAGCTGATAATTCATTTGATATAGTTGCCTCTTAATAGCCGAGCCGCCTCTCACTTTTCTGCAAAGTTTCTGAAACAACGTCGAGGAATATGTTCGATAGGCAGCTAATTTGTTCCACTGTATGAGGTTGTCTCGAATCGTGGGTGCTTTCATCGACCAGAAATGGAACAACGTCATCAGTTCTGTTCGCAAACGTTGAGTATGAATTCTGTTCGTGAACTCATACTCGTTTGCGCATCGAAGGATCTTGAGCGAAGCATCCAGATTGTTCATGATTTGCAGCTTGAACAATTTGCGTATTCCCAGCTCGGTGCAGAGGGGATTCAATCCAACCCATTGCTTTCCTGTCATATCTAAAAGATCATTTAACAGATCAGTCGCCTTCTTCAAGTCCTTCCTCAGCAAAAATATCACCAGATTATCGCCTGTCGTGGGCATAAGATACTGCACTTTGTCTCGCTCATATGTCCACGATTGGATGATCTCTACTTCGTCATTGTATGGTGCCCAGTTTTCCTTGTCCGACATATGTACATAGGCGTCGCAAGCATACGGGATCATCCAATCCCTCCATGCGTCGTTCCAGATATTTTTTAAGTCCCTATTCTCCGCACGGTTTTTCACGAGCCGATCGATCACCGACCAGTCACACAAATTGTTCACAGCCTCAAATAATCCTTGCAGACAATGCTCCTTGATCGATAGATCCTCTGTTCCTTCATAAGCATTGGTAAACGCGTCCTTTGCTCTAATCCAGTCGCCGTCCACTTCCGCGAGAGCCGCTTCCTAAGCAGAAAATAAGACGATTTTTTGAAAAAAGAGAGATAAAAAAACTTTTCTTTAAAAGGAAAGAACAGGTGTATCAAAACCAATAAAATGTTCTGATCAATAAAAAATTATTATGAAATTATCTTACAGTCTCGAAACAAATTAATTCTATAAATTTGCATCGATCTAATACCATCAAAAATTACCTGGACATTCTGACCGAATTGCCGCCCTCGGAAGATGCTCAGAACGATGTCGGCGTCATTCAGTGATTTATAGAGAGACGCTAATTGCGTCCACTTACTGGTCTCCTCGTTGCGAATGTCATCGTCGTTTCTTCGCATTCTCTTACTCGATGTAGGCGCGTCATCATCCAGCGTATCAGGTAGTAAACTGCGTTCCAAGAGAAGAGTGCCGAGAGCGTTCAAATGATTCGCCTTAGACGCCTTCACTATATCTCGCGGATCGCAATCGGCGACTGTAGCAGCGTCTCGACTCAACTTTAGCAATGTCTCTAAAATAACAGCGTTGAAAGAACTGTTTCTCTCACACGAGTCGTGCAGGATTCGTTTCAGATTCTCCACGATGGTCCGACGGAAATCATCCGCTTTCTCCCTCTCGACCGTTTCTTCAATCAACGAATAAAACAGGGATACGGTCACGTCTTTACAGATCAACTGATCCAATTTGATCAACTGTTGAAGTGGTACGATCAAACTCGCATGAGATATCTCAATATCGGGGAAATCGCCAATCCTGTAGTTTCTAAAGTGAGGAAAAACAGCATATTCAAATCATCAAATCATATTTGAAATCAATCTAAAAATATATATATATTAAGTCAAAGTCTTACCTGTACAATTTCACGCTGGTTCTTTGCCTGATGCTTTCTTGCTTTATCTTTTCCGCTCGTTGCGCGTTTTTTTGTATGTGGTGATGACGGATAATGTTCGCGACGTCCGACGAATTCGTCAGAATCCTGGTGAATCTTTCGTGGCTCGTCGCGGCATGCTGTGGTTCTCTCGACGTGGATGCAATCGTCGTGCGATCGAATTCGTGCGACGAAGTATCAAGCGTCGTGACATCGTCGTCATCGTCCAAAACAGTCGGCTCGAATTGCAGATCCTGGGTCGCGCGTAGTCCCAGAGGGACGCCGTGCGACAGACGTTGATAGGAGACGTAGGTCCCGTAATCGTTATCGAGGCTCTGAGAGAAGGTGCTGTAGCTCATCTGAGAGGCGAGCGAGTCGACAAACATCGGCGTCATGCAGCTCAGATTGCGCCTCCGATTGGAAACGACTATCTTGTAATCCTGGAAGATGCAGCTGTCCTGCAGAGGCGCGTCGAACATCTTCCTGGTATAATATATCGATTTTGTAGCTAGCTGCAGCATCAGCAGTGCTACGAAGGGCGCGAACGGGTCCTCCGTTGTCATCCGCGACGAATGCATGGCCAGGAGCTCAACCAATCGAGCCTTCGAACTCTCCGTGCTCAGGCTCGTCTCCTCCGTCCAGAACTTCAGTATTCTGTCCTGCAGATCGGAAGACGGGTCCAGCAGACCGGCTAGAAGATGTTGCACGCTGACGGATAGCAAACTCTGCACGGTCGCGTCGTCATCCACCGCGATGTCCGCCGAATATCTCTTATGAATCCTCATGAGCATGTCGTAGACCAATTCCCGGTGCTCCGTAATACTGTCCTTGATGTACAGGATCGCCAGATTCACGTAGGGCAACAAGTCCGTCGGCGAGACGGTCGCTACCATGTCGCGGACAATTTGCAATGCCATCTTCTCGCAGAACGGCATCCGGTTCGTTAGAATCTTCTGCAGCTCCATGTGACGCAAATGGCTCACGATATCCTTCGCGCTCAGCCTCGGCATCGCCAGCGCGAATATATCCAGGCAGTAGGACCTGCATGGACTGTCCCTCGTCAGGGACTTAGCCATGGCATTGATCGTGACAGTGATATAATCCACGGCCACCTCGGGGTAAGTTCGGCAGAGAACGGCGATGCGTTTTACCTGCTTGCTCATGTAGTTCGCGGATAACGAAATGGAACCGAGGATAGTCAAGATCCTCCGCTTCACCTCGCACTTCTTGCTCTCTCTTTCGGTCTCGTCACTTCCGCTGTTGTCCAATGAACGCAGGTACAGGCCGAGACACTCGCAGCACTCCAGAGGCGTCTTGTCCGCATTCCAATCGCTCAACGACTTCAGTAGGAAGTCGACGATGTCGTTCCTAGCGACAATCCCCTCCGTCATATCGTTGTTGAGAAGTACCAGGATGAGATTCACCGCGGCCGAGGGCGCGGATATCATTTTTCGCTGCAGGAGTTCATTTGGTACTCGCAAGCAACTGCGCCACTTTTCCACCATGATTTTCATCAAGCTGAGGTTGTAGTTGTACACACGATTGTTGTCGGATCCACTTGTCAGTATCTTTTCGACGAACACTTCAAAGAGCCTTTGTGCCGCTGCTCTGTCATTCTCGTTGCTCGGCACGGCCACGTCGTGCCAATCCATCAGTATCTCCAGAACATCCGTAATGATGTAGTTCAAGTCGTATCGTTCAAGATAATTAGCGACTGCTCTGACGATCTGCGGCAATACTTTGCAGTAAATTTTGGCGTAGGGCTTGAATACCTCATCCACCGTGTTGGAAATGACCTTCAACATAAACAACTGAATAATCTGATTATCCCTCTGCATGGTGGTAAGGAAAAGCGTAAGCCACGTGGGCAGTTCTTTAGGGACCTCGTTTTTTGGGAACGTCTTCAAGAACGTCTTTCTGATGTGCTGCAACAGGACGCAGATATACGGCATGCACTCGTGCTCGTTGAAATCGATATCTTTCAAAGCGATGCTCGTCGCACCGTGAGTGCGAAGTGGATCGGAACGACGAAAGTCGGCCGGCAACACGACGCATCTGTTGAGGTCGTAGTCATTAATGTCCTCGCTCAATGTGCAGGACGACAGATCGTAACTATGAACATAGGCGTATCTGTGCACACGCTGTTCGTCCCGGTCGACTTTCGCGGATTTGATGTTGACAGTGATCTCGCGGGTTTTTGGATACTCCTTGACGGTCTGACCAAGATTATACCGCGTGTCACAGTCTATAATATTCTTCCAAATTTTTTTCTGATTATCTTCGCCGAATGCCACACCACTGTAGAAACGTTCCTCCTTCTTCAGGCTCACAATTGCCAGCGAACAATTGTATGCAGAGCAGTGCAGCAGACGCATAAGCTCCTGGCATCCTGGCCGCGTTATCCTCAAAGACCGGGTTTTCACGACACATATGTAGTATAGTCTTCCATAAAGCTCTCTATTGATCAAAATTTGATCCGGGACGTCCTGCGTCATCGTTTCGTTTTCATTCGCTTCTATTTTATTCTCGTTCACCCTGGCAAACATAATCGCTATCAGCTGGAAGCATCCAATCTTTGATACGATTTTCTGCTTAACCGCATCGTCACTGTCGGTGACATGTAAATCGACGGTCGCGCAGATATTTTGGATGTTAGTTTCGAAGAAGCGCTCGATCGCAGTTGCGTCGCAGAATTTGAACGCCGGCAAGAGAAATCCGTTTAGAATGTCGAGTCTTTCTGTCTCAATAGTGTTGACTTCCATAAACGCATGGTAGGTCTGCTGCAGCGATTCTAGAACGTGTTCAAGAGATGCTCCATAGTAATATCCGCGCAGATGCTCCTCCAGTTTCTCGTCGAAGAGTTGTTTGCCAGTACCGGCAGCGAAGTTTATCACGTACTTGAGTATTATCATCGACCTGGTCGTCGACAGCAGCACCAGCAGCGTCTCGAAGCAGTTAATCACCTTCAGGGCATTCACGCTCATCTCAGAAAGATCTGAGCATAGAGATCGGCCGTTGGCTTTTAGGATTCTCAAGCTTATCTGGAAGTCTTCGCGATCCGTCACGTCTGTCAGGCAGAGGAAGAAATTTTTAAGAATTTGTATTTTGTACTCGAGATCGTTATTGTCTGTCAACTGATCCCGAATCCATTGATAGAATTCATGATTCCGCGCGATCTCCGTGGGATTTGACTTCAGATGCACCACGATACTGTAGATATTTATCAGCCTTTCTTTGCGACTGTCTATATTAAAGACGGCATCCCTCAGGCAAGTGAATTGCTGCAAAATCACATCGACTATGGCGTCGACGTCAACCTGCAGTTCGCGCTTGTGACGTTTCAGGAACAGCAACAGATCTTCGGTCCATTTCAACAGGAAGGATGGATTGTCGTTTGGATTCGTATCGCGCGGATTCATATCGAAAACGAGCGTGATCACGCTCACGTGAGTCAACATATACTTGAAAATCACACTTTTGAACGTGTTCAAAAAGTGTTCGCCGTGCGTGATGATCGCGAAGTCCAGGTTAGATATTTTTGTATCGTCGGAAATCAATTTCACCAAGTGTTCGGTCATCGCTCGAGTGTCGTCCGGTATTATCATCGGCCACTCAATCGTCGATGAGAGTAACGAGAACTGAAACTCCATCAGAGTTCGTAAGTATTCAATCATTCGCGCACTCAAGGTTCTGCAGATAAATAACGGTGCGATGCGTTTGTTCACCAAAAACTCAAAAATTTGCGTGACCGTTTTCTCACCGTTCGTGAAAACGCTCCTTTCTAAGGTTATTTGATCGAGCATATCGCATCGCTTTAATAGGATCAAACCGTTAACGTGTTGGATTAGATCATCGCAGGAGTTATTTTGCACGATTTCACATAGATTAAGAAGCTTCGTAATACATTCCTGAATGGAACTAAAAAGGCACGTCTTGAAAGTGTCCGGTAGAGCATACTCGTATCTCGATCTCATCGAGTTTAACAGAGTCTCCAAAGTACATGGCAATTTATCGGTCAACTCGATATTCGTCATATCGAAACTGACTGTTCGTGGATGCATTATACATCTAATCGTTAACGCGGACAACGATTCGTCCCATAATGATCCTAATGGAACGTCCATCTGAAAAAGAAGTAATTGTAAAAGTTTATTACAGACTTGTTTCTCAACAAATATGTCACATTAATAGACATTAGTTTATCAAATAAATTTCATTTAAATATAATTATTTCTCAATTAATAATTGATCATTTATTCGTAATCAAATTTTACTTCAATTACTTTTATTCTTAATTGTTCAATAAATTACGATTACATTTGATAGCAGCAAGATCAGTTAGCAGATAACTCACGTCGCTGTTTAGTAGTCTTTGTACGAAGTTTAATATGGCCATCAGAGCTTTGCACTGTAGCGTCTGCAACTGTTCAAGTTCTGTAGACTTCATTGTTGTTGCAAATGTGTTCGCCGAAGGTTCCACGATTACTCGCCAGAATTGACGAGTAAAACTACGAATGTAGAGGAAGATAGGAGCAGTGTACCCAGCGGGAAAGAGCGTTTCTATCGGCAACAATTCTCTATCTATCAACCACACGTAACAATCCAGAGCTTTCAATAGCGGCATCACGTTGTTAGTCATGGAAATATTTATTACATCCGATTTTAGGCCTTTCAAGATGATATCGTTCAGTCGATCTATCTTATAAGTCGCAACAAAGTTCTGTGTAATTTCTTGCGTATTGCCGATGTACTGCGATATGTTGATGTACAGCTCCATGTATTTCGCACGGCAATATTCGTCGAGAGTTCCACATTGCGACAGCAACCAGTACAGAGCATGGATCAGGGTCGCATTGTCGAACTCATGAGGCTTTCGACGTTTGAGAATATCGTCCTTATTCAGAAGATCTACCTTGAATTTTATTACTTTCTCGATATGGGCCAGCGCGTTCGTAAGTGATGGATCGTCGCATCCATCCAAGCTGCGGACGAAACAGTAGAATATCTCCAACCAGTAGATTGACACCGTGTCGTCGTCTTCGCGCAGGATTACGTAGAGATGATTGAAAGCTACAGCCGCGGCTACGCGTTTACGCGTTGACGGGTGCAACGCGAGATTGGTGATCCTCTCGATGATCCCAGACACATGCGGAGTGTTCGACGAAGCTTGCCTGATAGACAGATTGATTTATTAATCGCTCTGATTGAGATATTTACCCTTAAAATAAAAATATCAAAGTTGATTTCATGCTGAGATACCTTAGCGACCAGCGTGTGAATTCTGCCAGACACATGCCGGAGAACTCGCGCAAAGCCGGATTCGAGACATCGGTCAAACTGTCGAACAGTGAATCGATCACCGGTGACATCGACATGTGCCTGGAGCTCAGCCAGTGCATCAGCTGCAACGCCAATGGACGGAAGAGATTGCACACGACCTCGTCGGAGTCGCAGCCGAGGGCGAGTACAGCCCGGCACAGGGTGCCATAGAGAGTAACGTAGGAATCTCCCGAATCGAGAAGATTCGTTGTACGAAGCGCCGTTGAGCCGACAAAGAGAACCACCAACGAGTGCAGAACTTCGCAGGCCGCGATCTTGGTGCGACGGTCGCTGGAGTCGCGCGCCAGCGCGATTATCCGCGGCAGCATTCGATCGAAATATATGACCGGTCGCGCGTCCGGCAGATGCAGGTTGTACTTGAACAGATTCTTGCAATCCCAGGACGCCCCGGTGCTGCGGGAGGCGCGCTCGTGCACGAAGCTCGTAAACAGATCGTGGTCTAGTGATCCGAGGAATAGCAGAACTCGCCGCTGGAAGTTCCGCAGTGTACACTCGGTGTCGACGACCTCTACGCGCTTCACGCGCTTCCTCGCCATCGCCGTCGTCAGGTCCTGCGAGATCTCGACGGAGCTCTCTGTGCTACGCAAGTACGGCTCCAGATACGCGATAATCTCGCGCAGCAGTTCGTTTGTTTGCTCATTCCGCTTCTGTGCCGTTGTCGTCCACGTCTCCAGGGCAATAAGTGCAGTGTACGCGAGTTCCAGATTGCTCAGACCGACGGTGAACGCGATTTTGAATGTCAGCAAGGTGCGCGATAGCACATCCTTGATATACGCGAAGGGCGCGTTCAAGATCAAATAGAGAGACGCAATCAGTAGCTCGTTAGAGAACCCGGGGATTAAGTCGAGGGTGTGCCACAAGTAATTAGACAGAAGTTTCTCCAACCGCCGTGATTCTGCACTTTTCTCCTTCTCCTCTTCTAATACATGAGTAAAGATTTTCATACCGGCCCGAATCAGTTTGTAGAAACCAGATATTAGCGGATACCTGTATGACAATCGGATGACCTCGTAGAGAAATCTGTGTACGGTGTTTTTGAACAATTGTAGATCTGATCCGTCGATCACATCCACATAAAGGTCCACGAGATTCGTGAACACGCGAAAATCCGCCTGATTTACGGCGCTCTGAGTAAAAGCCACGTCAGAGAACACGGTGTCCTCGTTCTTTTGTTTCACTTGTATGTTCAGACGGTTAATCAACGTGATGCACACGTCTATCATGGTGCTCGCTACGTATTGTGCCAGCTCCTCCTGGAACATGAGTTCACGATATCTCTTTGGATTTAGCAGCTCCGTCCATAACGGCAGATAATTCTTGTAGCATATCGGCGATTGTTGCAGATTATTCAACTCTCGTTGCAACTCCGCGTCGAGCGCCAACGTGTGCGAGCAACTCCACGCGACACCATCATAAACTAGTCATAAAAATAAGATTTAATATATCGCAAAAAATATAGAGACTTTATCGCCATGTAATTAATTTAAGTAATTTAAAGTAAAAAATGTTATCTTGGATAAAATCTTTATAAATTATTCAAATAAAGTTAATCGTTAAAGAAAGATCAATTTACGTACCTATACTGTCAAGATAACGCTGCAATAGACTTTGATTGACGGTCGCAAGGTTGATGATGGTTTTACTTAATGTTGATACGACGAGCGTGTTGTTAGATATTGTTGTTAAATCGGGGAATTTCTTGATCGTATAAATACTAAGCTTTACGAGGACGTTAAGGTTTTCAATTGTAACATCAGTTATGTGACGCAATATTTCCGAGAGCGCTTCCTGACAATAAGAGATGTTCTCTATCTGCGTCGAATTGCTATTCTCACTTGAAAAAAAACAAATGAAATTATTCGCTATTTCTTTTAATATAAAAAATTCCAATATAATTCTAAGTTACTTAAAATTTTATATTATATTACCAATATTTTACCTGGTACAAAGAGGAAGCGCGTAACTACTTATAGTAGAAAATGTCATTCTTGAATCAAAGTTGTCAAAATGCTGTTTGCATGCAGCCGTCAAATGACTGAACCCATAAACGGCTAATCGAAATGTGACGAAATCTGTATTAGTATTTAATCTGTCTATATTAGAGAGTACATTTTGGAAATACTCCAAAAAAAACTGAAACCAAACACATCATAAATTATAAAACTGAAATTAATGGAAAAATACTATTTATCTATTAGAGGAATCTATTAATTCCTTGAGATTTAGTTCACAATAAATTCTTCTCTAGTAACGATTAAAAGAAATATTTTGTATGTTTATCTTGTTTATCTTATTTTTGTATGTTATTTATTTTGTTCATCTTACATAGTAGCTCACCTTTGTTATGATTTTACTCTCTTCAGTATTTTGTGAGAATCGATTTTTAAGAATGTGTCCGATAATTCGATAAAATATTTTCAATGCGTGCTGTCCACAAACACCGTAAACAGTCGTTTCGAGCGATAAGCTCTGGAATATGTCGTGCCAATACTTGTAATCAGGATATAGCAAGTCTTGAAACAGAAGCATATGACGACTTAGAAGATTAAGTGCTGATTTTAGCACTAGTCTCTTTTTTTGCTGTTTATCCTTTTGCTGTCTATCTGATTGGCTAAACTGTTTAACCCAGTTATATAATTTATGAAGAAGTTTCTCCTTTAGCGTGTTCGGTGGTTCCACACTGTCCAACATATCCGCGATGACATCGAAATATATATGAAAGTCAATGGATATCTTCGTTTCCTTACACTGAATTGCACATACATACTGCACATAAAATTATTATAAATCATGTGAATTATGCTTGAAAATTAGTAATTATCTCAGTTAAGTTTATAGATCACTTCTATCGAGTTTACCTCTCTAGACGCATCACAAAATATTTGTTGGAAAATACTGAAACATTTCTGCGACGAGCAGACATTTTTATTATGCTTGATTATTTTACCAAGTACACAAAATATCCATTTTCTTTCTGCAAGAATAAAATATTACATTCTGTACATAATTCAAGTCCTATGTTCTCACCTTTTTCTTTGGTAGCTTTAAATATGCCAATAAACGTATTGATCGTCTCTGCAAGCTTCAAATCATAATTCTCGAGTAATTCTATCAATTTTATAAAAGCGTTACAAGCGGCTTTTTGAGTGTAACTACTACATTTTACAGTCAGTGCTAACTGACACACATTCTGCAACATATAATACAATTAAATTATAAAATGTATATAAAAATATAGCATCATATTTCTTTTACTTCAAAATATTATATATAAAAACAAATATGACATTTTATACAAGTTCTTTCTTATCACCATTATTAATTATTGATCATTATCTATACTACTAACCACTATCTATACTATTAATCACTATATATTAACCACATCTGTTTATATAATACAAATGATATCAAGTACAATATAATACCTTAATGTCATGAATATATTGTATAAAGCACGGAGTAGTATAAAAATTCTCGATAAAAAATTCTAGAAATTGAAACGCTTTTGTAAGGGCGTCATCAATGTGCCTATTTGGTTGTCGGTTTTGGAGTTCGTAGTTGAGAAAGCACAGCAAGCCATCTCTTCTGTCAAATATGCTGCATACAATTGAGTCTAAGAATACAGACAAATTATCATATAATTAAACTGGATAAATGCATATATGATACAACTCAATCATTATATTATAATACAATCAGAAAGGAATGAGTTTTTATAAGCCCCGTTTTAACATGGAGAACATGGTAAATTAAAAATTTAGAGTTACAGAAAATTTTCAAAGGCTCGAAAATTTGAATAAATCATTTGCTTGTCGAAATCAAAACAACTGAGAACAAAACAAATTGCAAAAATAGTCAAGATGAAGTCTCTCGTTTAAACGTAAGACCAAGAGACTTGTCATTCATAAACGATAATTATCAGATATCATACATCTTTGTTTCTATATATTAATTAATACTTACCACGATGTTCGAGCGAAACAATTGCGAGAAATCTTTGACCTTCGTTGAAGATACTCGGCAATTCATCGTAATTTCGGGCGGAGGCAGCCCGTTTGAATGTCTCCACAAAGTTTCGATACGAATCCATTTTTCATCTTCTTTAGATCTACCTTGGCACTTAACTGCAGTGTCTGCAGTATGTATCTCGTTTGAAATATCTATTACGTGGTATGTGTAATCGTTGCGTTATCATAATATCTAAAATCTGTTCTTTATAGATGAACTGACTACACTAGTACAGAGTTTATCTTTCTTCTTCTACATTGAAAAGAGAAAGATCAACTCTGAACCAGTGCAGTCAGTTCAACTGTAAAGAAGTGATGAAGAACGTCACCGAGTTGACAGAACAAGCCAGAGACCTCTCTTGGAGAGTTGTTAGAATTTGGTAGTTTTCTACCGTAATTTTCGCTCTCTCTATCGATAATAGAAGATTTATGTTGAGCGACATGTGTATAATGTTACATACGTATGTATAAATACAATATTATACATAAAATGTAATTTTATAAATACATATTAATGAAACTTATTTCTCTCACCAAAGTGGTATATGCTTACCTTCGAGTGCTTGATTACACCATGCCTGCGTTCGTTATCTCCCACGTTCTTCCACTGGGAGCATAAACTATATTGAAAATCTATAAGGTACGTTACGTATATTTAACATTGAAAATCTATAATGTACGTAATGTACCTTATACAGGATGAATTTTAATGGTTGCAACAGCTTTTTACCATGAGAGCTGGGTTACCGACTCTACTATACACACATCTTATAATGACCGTTCATGTATACTAAGGCCGGTATTCATAGTCAGTTCTTATATTTAAGATCATCTTAAGTACAGTCTTATATGGTTTTAAACCAATCACAGAGCCGTATTAGCTTCTTAAGACATTACTTAAGACGGTCTTGAAATAAGAACTGACTATGAATACCGGCCTAAATGCCTAAGTGTAATATAAATATGTGTGTAGTCCAGCTTTCATGGTAAAAAGCTGTTGCAACTTTTTTATTAAAATTCACTGTATAGATTTAGTATAGCATTAAATTTACTCCCAGTGGGAGAAAACGAACGCAGGGAATAAACCGGCTTCTACGAATACCAGGCACTAATTAGCCGAATTCACATATATTTTATTGGTTAAATACCCTACGAATATTAATTCCCTCGAAACTCACACTCAGACACCGCGAACCTACTGACCTTCGAAATCTCGAAATTCTTATGCAAATGCTCGCTCGCACGCGCACTCCTGGCAGTTCTGGCATTCTCGTCGAGACGAGACGAGTTCCGGTTGTCCTGAAATTCAATTCGGATTCTCTCAAACTGGCTATCCGTGTCAAGCCATCCACGTTGACCTCATGGTTGTCAAAATGCTGTTATCGCCGCCGCCGCGTTATCTTTATTTAGCTAGCGACGGTCGATTGTAGATTCGAGATCCGCTGCGTTTATACGTCCGATGAGCAAGGT